>JAFELO010000983.1:17557-32240 GCA_017140195.1 Eumaeus atala
GATACGCGGATTTGCTTGTGTCGGTTTTAAGAACGATTCCTGCACTAGTACCTACACATGCCTTTTAGCCTAGTTTTCTTACAAGGGCATCCCCCTGGGTTGAAAAGACTTCGTCTGGGTTGATGAACTTGAACTCTGGTAGGATTTTTATGATCTTCCGTTTAGTAAGGAATATACTGCATTGTAGCTGAATCGGGCTCGCGGGTCTGGGGATGTACCTCTCGCTCACGTGATAATGGATCTGCAGATCCCAAAAATTAACACCCCTTATGCAATAAGTATACGGGATTAAAAAAATATCTTTAGGCAGAATATTATGTCTATCACTCTAAACACTAATAGTAAAGTCGACGCTATGTACGCCTACAGTCAGTCGAAGTTCGTCACATAATACGTAGCACCAGATCAAGTGTCTCTCTGTCTACTTGAATCGTAATGTTATTCTTTATTATTTAGTTAATTAATTTGGATATAGTTACTACAACATAGAAACACGTCATACATGGTGAAGATATTATAATTTTCATGGTAACATATAATATTATCATTTAAATTTGTGTATGTTGTGTATTTGTAATCTTAAGATACTAAAATTTCTTAAAAAAATCCGATACATAATGTAATTAAAGACATATTTAAGGAACATGTAATGCCATGCTGATTTGTAGCAGATTAAATCGGCACGACCGCGGTGATATGCCAAACCAGTATGACGCTAGTGTAAAGTGACAGGTGTTCGTGTAAGTGACTTTATTGGTGCTTTTTACACTAACAAAAAGAAATCACGCAAATCGAAGACCATTTCACGAATCTAAAACAATATTATTTTAAAACTTCGTAGCTTACAAAAGATGTCAGTGGAATTTTACGAATTATTTTTATCAGGTTTCACCATTATAATGTCGTCCAAATATAAAAGTAAAGACAATAAAATTATAATTATAATTATCGCATTTCCAATATTGGTAGGAAAGTACCATAACTATTGTTTCGTAGATAGAATTCTACGCTCCACGTGCCTTTGCCGATAAAAATATGGAAAATATCCCCCGAGGCGTCTCAGAGTGATGTCACACTTAAAAATCGACGCCACCATACAAGATAATCATATAAAATTATACAGTATTTTCCATTACTGACGATTATGTTTCTGCAGTGATAAAGTAAAAAACTCATCAGTGTATAACGTTGAGTAAGAAGACTTTAAATATACATAATATTTTGCAGTATTAAGTTTGACTTTCGGCATTATAGTTGTGACAATGGCACATTCTAATTTTGTCTAGTTTTTGTTGTACAAGCACATAAAAACGAATTATTTTCCATTCGTTTGGTAAAATAAAAGCCATCACACATTTTTTTAATATATCATATCGTTATCACTCATATCTTATTTGGATATATCTTATTGGGATATATAAATGGATTAATCAGCACAAAAATATTTTGTCATTGTAGCAATTATACTTTCGCTACCTAAATATTTTATAAAAAATGTATCTGTCATTTTTCACTGTCAGACAAAAGGTGTGCTCGGTGTCGAAGCAATTACACTCTTTACCTTCTTTCGTCTAGGAGGACGGAATGGTTGTTAAAATATGATAGTCAAATAGTGTTTTTGTTTTCCGCTCGGAAACCTATATTTTTCTGAGGGGATGCCATAAATGCGAAATGCCGGCGTTGTTAAGTTCTAATAATAATGTTAAATAATAAGGGTGAGTTCATGATTTCTTGCCGACCCCATGTTCCATATCTTATATTTCGAAAAATCTTTATTAATGTTAAAATGTCTCAATTCTCCTATGCATCCATTTTGATATGATTATTTACATGATCTGTATGGCTATCAATTTGATAGACCGTATCATTATTGTGTTAGGTTAAATAGTATTTGCCACGTGTGAAACTTGAATGTTAAACTCTATTTTGTTGCAACAGAGCATATATATCTTGCCCGATTTAAGATGGCTCATGAAGCCAAGAGTATAGGACGAGATCTTATTGGTTGTGTGTTCCTTTTCAGAGCTCTACTCCTCTTTTTTATTAAATTGAGATTTAACATGAAGATATGAAGTAATGATAATATTTAAATATTGAATATAAGGAATGAAAAACAATCCGCAAACAAACAGGGATTAATAATTATATATGAAAGGAGTCCTCTAGGTTGCAGCAAGAAGTCTCGGACAACTATCCAGTATTACTTGCTTACCTAACGTTTTACTAACCAAACTGTTGTACTATTTTAAGTTCATTCTTGATTGTAAATACGGAGAGACCAACATTAAATAAATGTATTTGTAAGTCTGACTAAACTTGTAACAGATCCTTTATCCCCAGAAGTGTTAATGCCAATGATAAAATTAAATTATCACAGTATGTACTACTAATAAAATAAATGATTTACAATTTCAATTTAGTTTTAGAGTAGCTTCGCCCTTCATTGTCCAATTAAATAATTTAATTATTTCAAAATTGTTTTCAAAAAAAAATTCGTAAAAGTGTGTGCAGTTTAAAAAATGTTTTTAGAAATAAGTTTAAAAGCAATTTACATCGTAAAATTAAATTAAATAACACATTCCACGAGATGAACTCAAATATTCCATTGGATATAATTTAATATTCCAGTTTAAAGTGCAAACTTTTTGTAGATCAACGACCCATAAATCATAATAATATGATTATAACACAATTCATCACAAAAAATAACGATTGTCTGGTGATTTAAAATATTGATTAATTATTTTTTAAATTATTGTTGCACGTCACTAGTACTTTCTGACATAGTATCGCGTCACGCAGAATTGCACTAGATCGTAAACATTGTCGTATCCCGGTGTACATTTCTCAGATTATTATGGATAGTGAAACTTTTATGGGGCTTATTACGTTTTAGTGCTGTCTCACCATAAAATTTAAATAAAGTATCTTGTATGCAATACAATACATCGGCATCATCACTGTGTTTTTTAAATAACAAGAGGCCAAACGAGCAATCGCAGCTTTTTTACTACTACCGGCGCCCAAGAATAAAATTACTATGCCGATACGTTGCCCTCCATTCTTCCACCCCTCAATGGCCACCGGCTACTCACAAACTGCGCAAAACATGACACCGAAGATGTCAATTTACGTCCCCGGTCGTGCCTGACCAATTTCGCTGCAATTCAGCTTGGCGCTACCTCTTGCAAAACGCAGCCCTATCAATCCACTGGTTGGCCATCTTTTTTCTTCAATGAACCTGGTACTCGTATATATCTCATATAACACATCCGAAACATTAATATATTCTATAAAATATTATCTTATATTAAGGTATGTACTTTATGCAAATAAAACTCTTTCTTTCTTTCCCAAGTAGGTATTGAATGGATTTTGTCTAGATAATCGGTCTACACCGATCCCAGTATTGTATTTATATTATTACCCTGTAAACAGGTGTTTTGTAAAATTCGCCGTAATAAAACAATCAAGGTTGAAATTTAAATAATTGAATGAATTGTCAATTTGCTTTTTCCAAAACAGCGCGCGTTTTAGTGAGCGTTGCCTCAAAAACGTCGTGCGTTTGTAAAACCGGGAATCACACTAATTTCTTACGATAGACAGACCAAGGCTGATAATGAACTCACCATATGTATTAAGAAAATCGATTATGCCTTAGACCATACGACTGAAGTAAAACTTGATATTAAATTAAATTTGTCATGCACTAGCTATGAGAGGAAGAGAGAAAGAAAGTGTGTACTCGCACCTCCCTCTCTTATCTCCACAATAATATACGAAACGCTAATCGTGGTTTTGTTTTATTTGAAAAACTGTCGACAAGTGTCATTGAGTTTCTAATAGCCTTTCAGTCTTTTCGAAACGAACCCGAATCCCCCAGCATCTCAATATGGCTGATAATCGGGTTAGAACCTATTTCAGCCAGCCACACCACTTTTCTGTATTTTCTATCCCGGGATGTGATAAGGATGTCCTTTGCGTAGCAAATTACATCCATGCCGGGGATTTCCCCATCCCCATTCCCAAGTACAAGGGCACCCTAAGATATTTGAGTGATTCTTGTATGGAACTGTGGGGAAGACTGTTAAACAACGATGTCAAATGACACCGCCACCAACACTTATCCACTGTTTTCTGAGTCTAGAGTCACCGATCGTAGTCGCCGAAGGGTATCAACAGTCGACCTTCAGGCTCTGACCCCATATTGGGATTCTGAGAGTCTGGGGCCCAGACCATTCTGCAAGTGCCCAATAAGGCGGGATGCTATTACCATTTGTAGGGCTTTCCCTGCCTCTTTCATCATTACAACCAGTCGAACAGCTGATGCCATGTCTGGTGGCCGACCACCCTTAGTAAGCAGAGCCGTCCTGTCTTCCACACTTTTGGGAACTGTCCTGACCGCATACAGAGATCGAACAGCTCCCGAAGCTTTCCTCCGAGGTGCATAAGAGCTATTGCTAAGACTCGACCATGCACCCCGTCCGGACGTGGTGCTTTCCTTTTGCAGCGTAAGCGGTATAAGACTTCCTCCACTTCGACAAATTTACATCTGCACATTATACTTCCATGTTTCAGAGGGGCAATAAACGCAGTATGAATTCCTGTATATGTGCCGCTTTTAGTATTTGATGATATATTAAAATTTAAAATATTCGTAAAGCCGGGCGCATACATTCCAAATTCCGCTTCGTAATTTCGATGCGAAATATTGGTTGAAGATTCCACACATACTTTTACTCCGAAACGTGCGTTGCTATTTCGATTGGAATAATTTGAGATAGCTATTGCACTCAGACGTTCCAGCGAATAAAGACGCCGACTTTCAGATAGAGCCTGCATTGTGTGTATGTTGTATGCCTTTAGTTTTTTGTGTGCATTTATTTCGTTTGAAATTAATGTGTACGCATTTTGACATTTGTCCTATACCATACATACGGTGCTTTTTCATTCCAAAGGTTTTAAAGGTTCACCTGCATTTGATGCCAACAAGCCTACTTTGGACAACAAGACGTTTAAATGTCTTAACCTTTCGGTGTTGACCTGTCGGACCACAAAGTAAATCTAATGCTTCGGAACGATTCTATTAAACTAAACATGAACACTGAACTTAGGTCCGAATCTCATCATTTAACTTGGTTTGATTTATCTAGCTAGGATAAAGTATGAAAAATTGAAAGGATTCTTCTTTTTTCAAATTTCTTATGTAAAAAGTCGAGGTTTTACTTTGATTTGTTTTCGTTGTTACACATAACCATGCTACAAGTTAAGCTTCTAAGAATACAATGTTCTTAAATACAGCCAATACCCGGTCTGAACTACTGGACAAGACATGAAGCTTAACGGGGCAGCGGCGGGCATCGACGTCGTATAAAGTGTAATTTAAAAGATTTTTACACTCCTCTCTTAGTTTATTCGGAGTTAGAGACTATAGTCTTAGAGACTAAAGTCTTAGAGACTAAAGTCTTAGAGACTAAAGTATTAGAGACTAAAGTCTTGGAGACTAAAGTCTTGGAGACTAAAGTCTTGGAGACTAAAGTCTTAGAGACCAAAGTCTTAGAGACTAAAGTCTGAGAGACTAAAGTCTTAGAGACTTTAAGTTAGACTGTCTTTTTTATACAACTTAGTCCTAATATCATATTTTGCCTCGTGTTATTAGTGGTATTTCTATCCTCTGAGGAAAAGAAAAGCACTATTTTTTGTGTTATATTTGGTTCCCTAAGAATAGGAAGTTAAGTTCTTAAGTACTTGCTAGACTATGTTCACGGATGATTTTTATACATAGGAAAGGACTGCTCGAGGAATACTTCAGTGTATCATTTGTTAAGGTACCGGTTTATTTACGGGCGTATGGCTAGTATAAGAAAACTTATATTTTTAGTTTGTACTTATCTTATGTGATAAATTCGTTATTTTTTTTTCCAATTCACATACATTGCCTATAAATCGTGGCAATTCGGCCTACCCCATTAGGGAGTTGGCGTAATGTTGTTGTTGGGACGAAGAGTGCGTGAACAGGAACATAATAATTTTCTACAACTTTATATACACTTTTATTTTTAGGTATGTAACCTCAAAGTATTTTAGAGATGCAGGCATCGAATATTTTCACACAAAGAAAAACGTTGAACACCCTGTTTTTTTTTTCGTTCCCAGCTGCAGTACACCTATTGATACACACTTTTGATCTGTGATTGTTATAGTGAGAGAAAGTTGTAGAGTAGTTAAATTTTAATGTATGATGTAAGGATGTCGTGATGTGTGGCGCTCCGTTCTCTTTGCCCGCTGCTATTGGGAGCTGGCGTGGAGATGTGTTGTTGTTGTTGCTTATATAAAAGAAATCGTTACCAAATATCCCGCGCTGTCCAAGGGAATAATTAATATTTCCGAAAAAAAGTAATTTTATGATACTTCGGAATGTAATCTTGTTACGATTTGTTCTATAATTTTCTATAAAGGGTTCAAAAAAAGGGGGGGATGTAAAGGGATATTGAGATTATACTTTTAGATACATTTATTCAATTGGTCTTTCCACATTCACAATCCAGGACAGACTTAATATAGTACAAGAACAACAATGGAATCAATACAGTTTTTGTTATTGGTTAGTAAAAAGGTGAGGGTATGAAGTCTTATCTGGTAGACGTCCGAGACTCCAGGCTGCAACTTGGATGGTCCTTAATATATATAATTATTGTTCCATAACCACTAATTTTCACGGA
This sequence comes from Eumaeus atala, assembly GCA_017140195.1. NCBI lineage: Eukaryota > Metazoa > Arthropoda > Insecta > Lepidoptera > Lycaenidae > Eumaeus > Eumaeus atala. The sequence continues at coordinate 24,280 of JAFELO010000983.1, forward strand.
TTGTCCTTAATGCCTTATATTCAACATTTGAATAATATAGCGTTTAAAAAAAAAAAAGAAAAATAGTAGTTGAAAGTAGTAGAGCAAATTTTAATGCAATATTAGTTCGTGCATTGTGACAGGAATATGTAGGTTCCCGGCTGAGGAGAAAAAACGATTTAATTGTAGTTTGGCGACGGCAGATGGTCATCGCAATTATATCCATCCTCGCCATCGCCAAAAGGAAAAAGAGTCATTTCTTCAGTAAAGAGCATATTAAGCGTTACAATATCTGTACCAAATTTCATAAAAAATCGTTTTGTAGTTTTGGCGTGAATGAATTACACACATATACACATTTTCATTTAAAATAATAATAGTAAATGGTCTTACATAGGTATACAAGACAGGGGGCCTGAAAGCTGTATGTCTGTATGTAATCGATTTTATCAAAATCTACTGAACGAATTTTAATGCAATTTACACTCATGTATAGAACCCGAGAAGAGTTATAGGTGCATAATCTATCCCATTTTTGTTGTATACGTTGCTGCCCCATCGGAATAGGAGAACGAGGAAACAGGGAGTGCACTTGCGCTTTCGCACACGCTTGTACACTATAGTAGCTCCTGCAGATTTGGCTCCTCTTAATAGAGAGGACCGCTGTAACCGCAATTCAGCTCCCACTTTATTCACGGGCGAAGCCGGGGCGGATCGATGGTATAATTATAATCAACAAACCTGTAATTGTTATTTTTACTTTGGCAACTTCTTACCAATTATCATAATATTAAAGGGATGTATGTATATCTCGCTCTATAGTTTGCTGACAGACGGCTGTATTCAGAAATATGATTTGCTACGCTTCAAGCGTTACAATCTGCAACGATTGTAACATATGTCACGCGATCTTGAGAAAAGGTAGATAGACATACGTACAGCCGGACAATAAAGTAGTGCAACACCAAAGGGTTTCTGTTATTATTTCGGAGGTATTTTTTGGAGCAGATCCCTTTTTAGAATATAAAATTATTCCTTACGCATTTTTAGAGCACTAGGGATACATTTTATGTACCAAGCCGGACCCAAAAATATTTTTCTTCCCCTTTACCGGATAAAGTGCGTCAATCTCTCGTATAATGGGATTTGAGAGAATGGCGCGAAAGATAATGTTAAGAATTTTATGTTCGCAGCGATAAAAAATAAATTAGAATGACGTTTATTACATTTAATTGGATTTACCTACTTCTGAATAGGGGTTTTTCACAGTATGGTCCTAGCTGAGGGTAATTTTCGATGGACATCCACTTTTGAAATAAGATTTGTCTATGATATGCAGAAAAAGGTTATGTCTCCACATTTTATCTACAGCAAGAAACAGTGAGACTAATACCGTGAAAAATAAAGACCGTGAGTTTTATTTATGTGTAAGCCTCGGACATCTGCTAACATTGGTCACAGCCGTCGTAGTCTAGTGGTAAGCATGTTCTACCACAGTCCTGAGGCCGTGGGTTCGACTCCGTGGTCGGATTATTGATGTTACAAGGATTTTACATTTACTAATAACAGCCCGAAGTCAGGATGCTGGCGGTCTTACAACGCCGTGCCTCGGAGTAAACGTTATGCCGTCGGCCCTGCGCCTGACTTCTCCTCGGTCGTGTCGGACACCATCCCAACGTAATATGAGTATGATGAAACAGAATATGCACACAAAAAAATATATTTTACATATTAAGTTCCTTAGAAAGAGGTCTCATTCTAAAGAAATTAATCTGTTAAATAAATGATGTTTTGCTGGAAAGTAGTAGGGGTTCGCTAGTAATTAACTAATTAACTCAACCAAAAACATGTATTAATTACGAACACAATCGAGTTAATATGTATTGTAAATGTTTTCGCTACTATTGTATTTTTTCGTAATGTTTTTATAGGTTACACAAATCGCACCGATATAATCACATTTTCACAAACATGAACTAATTCAGTCGCAGCTATTTCATATTAAAAAGTTTTTATGACAAAAATTTCTGCCGCCAGATTTTATCAACGATTAAAGTTAACTAATACGCTACTGGTACTGTTCATACTGAGTATCTAATTCGCGTGTATATTGTATATTTATTTTTATAACCTTATATCTCCAGAGCCGCTGAAAGGATTCTTATAATCGAGGTACTGTCAGTTTCGATAGTATGCATTCGTCTTTCAATAAAAGTAATGTTTACAACTAGGTTTATGTGTGAGACTGTTAAAGTCGACTTGACCTTAATCCGGACTCCTCGGGAAGCAAATGAATTTACCCTTTTCTATAGTAGTTGTCCTACTACCAGTTTTCGTGAGGCTGGAATTTATTTGGTGCTAAATTTAGTCCCTGTATAAAATCAATGGTTTTTAATGATATCATGAATTTAATTTAGGAAACGCACAAACGGAATTCACTATTCAAATTTTAGTGAAATGCTGATTGTTTTTTTTTTATGTTTAAAGATTAACTAAGTGTTAGAAAATATCTCTTCGAATACTAATCATATTGAATAGCCTAAGGCACTATTATTTCTCGTCGAACGACGAAACTAGATTTTATATACTAGCAATCCACCCCAGCTTTACTTGTGAGTAAATTACACTAAAATCTTTCTTGGGAGTCGCTCTGTTCATGAGTAAAACCGCTCGAAAATTCGTGAAGTAGACTTCACTACAGATGCAGAAAATTTTTTGTGACTTTGTTTTATACCATAATAGATAATGAGACGATGATAAATTATTGTCATGTCAGAGTAGTTTGTCCGAGCATTATAACTGCCGTACCGTGACTGTGGCGTTCCGTGCAGTTTGTCAGTTTGTGAGTAGCCGATGGCCCATCGGAGGAGAAAACAAAAGGAGGACAATGTTTGCATAACAATTAGGCGGATATTTATGGGTGTCGGTAGTCATCAAAGGGGTCCGAATGCGCGATTGTCTATTAAATGCTCTATGATATTAAAAGAAACTTGAAATGCTCCTCTACACACATGAACATACACTTTTTTTGGACCAACGTGTGTAATGACATATAGTTTTTTTGGACCAACGTGTGTAATGACATACAGTTTACATGCATTGTACAAGTATCTTATGATTCCTAAAGTTAGTTTACCGCAGGGAATAAGTTGTTAGTTTACTTGTCAAAACACAGCGAGACATGGCTTGAATTATTTATTGCGTGCATTGAAAATGGCGGTATGTATTTATAGTGTCATAGCTATACACACTTATAGACATGTCATCAGATATTTTTGTAATTGTTTTTGCCATGTTGCATTGCAACCAACTTTGCCGACACGACCTGCGACCAGACATCTTGCTAGTATGTACCGCTGAAATCATGCAGCCGCGTTTCGAGAGGTTTGAGAGTATTTGGTGGCCCATTGGAGGAGTGGAGAAAAGAAAGGCAATGCATCTACATGACAATAAATAATGCGGTGTTGGTAGTCGTAAAAAGACACCGAAGCCATCGAAGCCAATCTTTTTTTTAAATATGAATGCACTCAAGTGATATAAGACAATTTCATAAAGAATGGCACGAGACAACTTAAGATCTCCAGAGATACACAGAACTGGCCAACACTATTTACTTCTTTCTGGCACTACCCCGAGGAAGTCATGTCTATGTTGTTTATTTTCATGCATTCTGTGGAAGCTCTCGGAACGGCCCGACAGAGGAAGATTAGGCAAAGAAAGGCAATAAAGCATATGTTCGCTGCCGAATTACATGTCTGTATTGATTATTTGCATGTAGTCTGTGGAAGCTCTCGGAATGGCTCGAAACAGGAGGATTACGCAAAGAAAGGCAATAAAACATGTGTTCTCTGCCGATATAATTTTTTTTAATAGCGTTTTTTTACACAATCCTCCTCAAGTTTAGTGAGATCACAAATTGCTTAGTGACTACCAACCCTCTAAGATATTCTCATAATATAAAATGAGATGCCATATTTTGTCCAAAGTGTACTTTTCCTACAAACCACACGAAATGCGACGACTGAATCAGCTTACTTAGTATTCGGGTCCTTTTGCAGTCGCTGCGACACAATTTTACACAACATTAACAGTGATATTATCGTATGCGATGATAAATTTAACGATGTTATGAGTCATTTGGTCTATCCAGAAACTTGTTATTGGATCGTGTACATTACTGTGTGAGGGTACGCCCAGGGGGCTTACGTGACTAGCGTGTTTAATGTTGAAAGTTTGGTCTCATCCATATCACCTACCTCGATATGCCACCTATGATACTCAGGTCCATTAAACATCATCACTATCAGTCGTGCTTCTAGGTTATGTCATTCTACATTGCAGAATTGGGCCGGAGGTACCTCTCGCTTACATCATACCATCACGGAGTGACAGATATGCTGTCATGTGAGGGCGGTCTGCAAGTTTCATGTAGCCTATTGGAGGTGAAGAGGAAGGGAGGGTAACGCTTTACTGTCGATAAATTAAACTGTGTAAAAAAATCTTGTACCTAATTCGAGGGTAGTTAAAATTTAAATCTCAAGCACGGTAGTGCCCCCGTCAAAATGTATTTGCGAAGCAGAAACTGCCGTACCGTCTTATACTGGAATCATATGGCGTGTGCACATGTGGGGGTCAACCCTTTGAAGTGAAGAAAGAAAGGAGGGCAACGCATCGGCATAGTAATTGTGCCGATTCTCGATGCGTTTCTATTCTATGCCATAATATATATTTAGGTTTAATGTTAGGTCCTTACATATGAAATTAGCGTTTTGTATGGGAGGAACAAAAAGTCGAATATTTTTTTATATATATTATTTAATTAATCAAAGTATGAATCATTATTTTTTTCAATTTCTATGGACTTTTGCCAACTCACAGGTAGTTCATTGATCCATTTATTAAAAAAAACAGTCGGACGGGAATCAATAAAATCTTTGAAGGCGATTTGGACTGCTCCATCGGACTAGAATTTTTTCTCTTGCAAGAAGTTATCCTAATTTCGAAAAGAAATTGAAATCTGTTGGAGCAAGGTCCAAGGAGTACGGAGGATGTCTTAGACTTTTCGATTGAAGCTCTTCTAATTTGGTAGCCGTCTGTTGCGCAGTGCGTGGTCTAGCATCGTCGTGAAGCAGCAGTGGCGTGGAGCGATTGACCAGCCTATGTTGTTTAGCCGCTAGCTTCTCCATCATGGTTTGCAATTGCTGACAATATATATCAGTCGTAATAGTCTGTCCAGTTTTGAGAAAACTGTAATGAACAATACCGGCACTAGTCCACCAAACGCTTTCAAGTAAATATTTTGGGGGTTAATTTTCACTTGGGGCAGGATTCTGCTGGCTTGCCAGGGTCTAACCATTGCGCTGAGCGCTTCCGATTATCGTAAAGAATCCATTTTCTATCACAGTTAATGATTCGATTTAAAAATACCTTCATTATTATGCCGGTTCAGTAATGTAACGCAGCAGTAGTCGTCCATTTGCCGGTTTGCTTCAGTCAATCCGTGAGGTACCCACCTTACAACCTTTTTAATCTTCCCAATTTGCTTTAAGTGAACTAAAACGGTTTTGTCACCAACATCGTAGCCTGCAGCTAAGTCGGACGTGGTTTGCGATGGATCCACTTCCACAATAGCCGTCAACTATTCATTATCAACTCGGGTCTCAGGCCGTCCATGGGGCTTGTTCTGCAGATCGAAATTTCCAGAACGAAAATGTTGGAACCAAAAACGATCTGTGCTTTCGCGTGCAATACGACCGCCATACAAATCATTCACCTTTCGAGTCGTTTCTGCAGCACTAGTGCCACGGCGGAACGTAAATAATTCGATAGTTGAAATTTTCCATTTTGTAAAACGAGTGACGCAAACAGAAAAAAATAGAAGAATAAAAACAAATGAATGACGGTCTTTGAAGCACAAATACATGAGTAAATAGCTGTATAAATTTGAATTTGGAGTTCCTTACCAAAGAGGAGAAGTTTGTGATTAAAGTGGCCTGTACGAAAAACGTTAATTTCATATGTAAGGACCTAATATTAGAAAATAGACTTACCTTTTTAGATCATATTATACAGACTGGAGAAAGGGCTAAACGTAACTTCTATGCTTTTACCAACATTTCGAAGTTAATATGAGACCTGTCCCTTAAGACCTTAATAAATATATAACACGAAATACCTTTGTAGCATGTGTTAAACCTCTTCAGTTTGGGTGAAGATTTCTATTGTGCTCTATGGCAACAATTGGTGCGGCGTGTCAAAAATTACTACAAGGGCAGAGGCTAACATTATTATTTTTGTGTAAAGCTTACCATATCATTAGTACGGAGGCCCATCCATTTCTTGCTGGAATATTACCTTCGTAGTTGACCTCGAAATCCAAAGCCGTGCCGCCATGTATTACCATTCTAGAGACCTCTCTAACACAGACTTCCAAGACCACAAGACGGATCTAAGATTACGAAACTTTTTATCCCAATAGACGCTACCAATCGAAATATACTCAGTGAATAGCAGGCACGATCTACTTACACAAATACAGGACGCCATCTATATCATTGCTTTCCCGTGCGCACGGGAGTCATTATTGAAAAACCGGTTCGAAGTAGATCATTGAATTACACAGTCCCTTACGGGTCACGGCCGTTCAAGAAGTAAACTATTTGGTTTCAAGCTACTACTTTTAGTCTCAGGCATCTACTTTTTGTGACTGCTCTGTCGAGGCAGAGAAATGTGAACAAACCGCGCATCACATACTGTCGTCTTAACGATCTGACTCAGAGGGAGCGAAATGCAATGCTTAATAATATTCTGGTCTAAAATAGCATTCAGGTTTCGTGACAGATGTCGAATCGCAAATCGCGTAGTGAATGAAACTTAACAAATTAAAATATTTAACAGGTTTTAGCGTTTGATTGTCATTCAAATAAAAAAAAAACAATGTGAAGGGGATTACAAATCGTATCTTTTTTTAGTCGAGTTTAGAGAGAGAAAATTACCGAGCTAATTATAATCGCGATTCGAGCTGTTTATTGTCGATTCATTGGCAAGATGAGGTGAAGGCGGGCAAGGCTCATGCGAAGGTTCATGGACGCCGGTAGTCACCAAATGGCTGCCACTGTTCGCTTGTCCTCCTATTCTATAGTGAAGCCCAATTAACTGTCGACGTCAGTAGACCAGCGGGCCGCCCCAGGTACCGCTGGACTAAGGCAGAAAACGCAGACTTAAATATAATATAATAATAATAACTGCGGTATGTATATACCGTTTAGTCTTCAAGCTCCGCGATATCGCAGAGCTTAAAGGCAAAAGTCTTCAACCAATGCATCCTCCCCGTGATGACCTACGGGGCCGAAACATGGCCTCTTAATTTAGGACAGGTCCGCAAGTTTGCGGTAGCTCAACGGGCTATTGAACGTGCTACGTTGGGTGTTTCTCTGTCCGACAGAATTCATAAAGACGTCATAAGGCAGAGAACTAAGGTATCCGATATCACTTGACCAATAAGCTCCCTGAAGTGGCAATGGGCTGTTCACACATTCAGAAGAACAGAAGGTGGATAGGCCAGTAAGGCTCTGGAGTGGAGGCAGCGTTTAGAAAAAAAAAGTGAAAGTGTTTTTCACCAGGTGAGAAGACGTTCTCCGTGCAATAGCCGGTCCGGGATGGATGCGAGTAGCAATAAATGTTCAGGCTTCGGTTGGCTTCAATTAATTCTGTGTATCTTTATGCATTGATGATTGAAATATATTGAGTTGATAATGATTATGTAGTCAAATTTTGTTAGAGACGTTATGTATGTATGATAGAGAAAGTACGGCTGTATGGAGGGCTACAAACAAAATAACACTATCATAGGGCGTCACAACCAACACGATCAAAGGACAAACACAAGCAAAGGGCGCACTTTAGGTTTAAAAACCCTATCAAAGACATTACCAGGTTCGCTTACGGAAAGACGTTGAAAAGGTGTTGAGTGACATGGACTA
>JAFELO010000983.1:32349-42371 GCA_017140195.1 Eumaeus atala
ATACGCCCACCCTCAATATAAGCCCAGGTGTGACGTAAAAGTCGTGAAACGGTCTTAAAAGTCTCTTAACATCTAAGAGCCTTCAGCGAGTTGGGTGCTTGGTGTCCGGTGTGTTTCATAGTGATAGATGTTACGGTTTTGTATTCTATAAGATTCTAGAAATTCTGTGAAGGGGTCAACAAGGGGTTACTAAAGTTTTGTTAAACTTTTAGTTACATTTATGTAATCGTTTATGTAATCCACATTCACAATCCAGGAGAGACTTAAAAGAGTACAAGAACAACAATGGGATCAATACAGTGTTTGATATTGATTAGTAATAGTGAGGGTGTGAAGTCTTATCTGGCAGTTGTCCCGGCTGCAACTTGGAACTGCACTAATTTTCACGGATTCAACTCATTCCTTATATTTGATATATGAAGAATACAGTGCTATTACATATTCATATTATATCTCAATTTAATAAACAAAAGAAAAAAAAAAGGAAAAAGAAGTAGATCTCCTTTTTATGAAATTATAATTCGTGCATTGTGACACGAATCTGTAGGTTCCCGGCAGAAAGTAAAGACTATTTACCATGATTTGTGAATGGCATGTAGCGAATATATCCATTCTCTACCTCACCAAAAGGAAAGGGAGTGACATTTCTTCAACACAGAGAACATTAAGCCTTACTTTTTGCAAAATTTAAAACTACTTAAAACTCAAAAACAAAACTCAAATCTAATCATCTGGTATTGATTGAATGGGAAAAAAAAGTTTAGCATTGCAGACCCCATGAGAGTTTGTTACTTCAATTATCCCAAAACGACATAATAAATACCTAAATTTTGTTCACTGTATACGACATTTACCGCATCCATTACATCTCTGACAAACATCACCACATACATACATTCATCACTACAATAATAATAACATGCTAGTTGCGTGTGTGCTTATTATACCTCACCTTTTCAAACAGAGATAAGATAACTATGGAACCCTGTACATAGACAATGCATCAACAGGTGCGGTAGAGCAACACCACATGTAACAAACAGTACATGCAACAAAAACTAATGTACATAGACAATGAAGTGCATGGGCGCGTGTGTGTGCGTGTGTGTGTGTGCGCGCGTGCGTGTGTGTGCGTCTGTGTGTGTGTGTGTGTGTGTGTGTGTGTGTGTGTGTGTGTGTGTGTGTGTGTGTGTGTGTGTGTGTGTGTGTGTGTGTGTGTGTGTGTGTGTGTGTGTGTGAACATATACATGGAATGCAAGTGTTAACTAAATAAAGAATTTTGTGTTAATTATCCGCTTCTAGTATTTTTGTTATTTAGTATTTTAGCCTCTACTATAATTCTAATTTTAGTAATTCAACTGTTAAAAACTGTAAGTCCACCAACGTTACAGAACATAATAAGCCTTTGCTACATTGTCCTAAATCACAAATTTTATTGAATGTTACCTCGCCGTAACATAGGCCTAACTAACACGGGAGGTGAGGTAACGTATTTTTACAGTGTACCCGCCTTTTATCAACTTGTCGTTTTGTTCTTTTTTGCTTCTGATTTGTTATTACATAATGTCGGTGAAAAATAGACATACGCATAAAATAAATTAAATTTTAAAAAATAACAGATCTGTATAATGAATACATCTGCAGATTCAAATTAAGAAAATATTTTTTAGAAATAAACATCGTAAAATAAAATATAAATTATACTTAGTGTTTATTCCTCCTTGATATTTAAATTTTAGTTGTAAACATTTTTTTTAACTTTTCCTTATTACATTATACATTATTTTCGAAAAGTTTCAATCTTATACAGTTAGAACAGAAACAAGACGATTAAATGAAAACACTAACAAATATTTTGTTGTCTATTTAACGTAGATTGATATTATTCATGTATGGCCATCAAGACGATAGTAATTATTTGTATAGAATTTTAAGTAAGCAATATGAAAAAAGGCCATGCTAGTTTATGTCATATTTTTTTGGTGAGAGGTGGACAGGTGTTTTGATATCGGCACGATTATTTTTGTCAATTTTCATTTTCATTTTTAGAGCCATAGTTTTAGGTGGACGCACAGCTCTCATTAATTCAAATCGGCCAAATATAAGGAAACTACTGAAAATCGTTAAGGACTTGTCTCAATTATCTTTCCACTGCATCATTAGATCGTTACGATAATTCCTTCATTTACTTGTAGTCGAAGTACCAATCACACGTCCAACTATCACGATTTTTGGGATATACCTTGGGATGTCAATAGGCATGCCATCAAACAATCCTTATCATGGTGCCATTGGAGAATAAAATTTCTAACAAAAGTATTCATCAAGACAGGTTCATAACGTTAACGTAAAATATCTTATATAATACATAAAAACTAAGCCCTCCAAAGGTATCCGCATAACTTCAAAGTAACTTCCTGGAATTTAATAATTTATTTTATTATTGCGTTCGGTATGGCAGTGCCCAGGTTCTAATGCAGGACAATGTTTGGAATATCGTACGTCAGTCATTAAAAATGTGTTGGAAAATCTCGATAATTTTGAGTGGGCCTGCTGGTTTGACAGTTCGGCCACTAGACAATTACACGCTACCGTGACAACAGTGACTCACGCCAGAACAAATATAGCAGTGAATAAAATTGAATTTTGATAGCAACGCGACCCAAGAAACGCAACAACCATGTAACGAGAGCATGATCTAGTAAAACCCAATACAATGTTCAATTATGTTAGTCTTTAGTATTTAGTATTACTTTTATTCTGAGGATCACATAGCACCAGGATAGTGATTTCTGAGGAAATCACCTTTTGGGACTTGACATTGGGTGTACTGTTGTGCATGTTTCGGCGCAAACATACTTTGTTATTCTTTTTTTCTACTTTACTTGTAATTAGATTTAATTGTTTTTTTTTTTGCTGTTTTTATCCTCTTGTAAGGTCACATTCATATTGATAAAAATGTCCATTGTCTTGCTGATTTATGTTTTGTGCTGTAAATATTAACGTCATATCTTTTACCAAACAATATTTTTGCTTGTACATTAGCACAAGCAAAAAAACATTTGTGTAACAGTGTATTTATATTTACATCCTAAATAAATGTTTCTTTCTTTCTATTCTGACGGAAATACTTCTGCATATTCCCCAGTAGCATGTCTATAAAAACATACCCTAACCGCTCCATCCCATAAGCATACAAGGTTATTAATAGAGTATGGCATAAGCAATATCGATATCCTTTTACTAAAGTGTCGATTAGATATCGACAACAAGACATCACTATTAACTCCTTGCACGTCCAAGTCACGTAGTACTGTCTGCGACCGTCATATTTCTTGTAGTATTCCGGAGTACAGTTCTCATATGATAGTGAAACTTTTATAGGGCTTATTACGTTTTATGGTGAGTAGTCGATGGCCCATTTATGGGGAGATGGCAACGAGAGGTTCGCGTAATTGTGTGGGCGTCGGCCTTGAAAAGCCACTGATTACTCGCAAAAATGTTATACTAAAGTGAAAAGCATAAAAAAGATGTAATATATAATAACAATCGTAGCCGAATTTCGGCTACAGCGACATTCTTTATAAAGGCGCCGCGCTGGACATACTATAAGGCACACGTTTGCGCAGTTACAAGTGCACTTTCTATTTCCTCATCCGCTATACCGATGGGACGTCAATCCGACACGCCCGGACCGAAACAGACCTAATGTGCTCCAGAATTCGAACCCAGAACTGGAATTTGATCCCAGAACATGATGTCTATAGTTGAATATACCTAATACTAAATCACGAGGCAGAAAAAAAGACTTATATGGTAACGTTATATGCTTATTAACCTACCTGATTCCAACATTTTCTCTCTGATTAAAAATGAAATTCTCTACAACTTTCTCTCACCTGTAAAAGATAAAAAGTGTAGTAGTTGGGAAAGGGTTTAAACAAAAAAAAAACAGTGTATTTAACGTTTATATTTTATGTGACTATTTTCGATTCATCTCTAAAATGGTTAGGGCTATGTAAAAAGTGTAAAGAAAGTTGCATACTAGTCTCAATTTCCTGCACAGGCACTCTACATCTCAACAACCATATTTACGCCAGCTACCTAATGGGGTAGGCAGAGTGCCACGCATAACGAGCCTTACATACCTGCCCTGCCTCCTCCACATTTATTACATGATACAAACACGCCGGATGCGAAGACTGTTGACACGACCCTGACAATGCCCGATCAATCACGGCATGTCAGTCTCGGTCGTCAAACAGACGTACAATGCGAATGTGGAATGACGTAAGTACCGACTACATCTTCCCACATTCGCATTATACGTCTGTTTTGTTAACCTATCACCTGCCATTCCTTCTCACTTTTATACCGTCTCTTTCTTTCACACCTAAGCTCGCCCTTACTTCACTATTGCGAACACTGTTCGCTAGGGTTGTGTCTCATATTTTGCGCGCTCTACATCTTCACATTCTGACCTATTTGTAGTACACAAAAATTAATTGTTAATTCATGGTACAAAAGTCCCTAAGCTCATTACCTCCCACATTGCCAATGGAAATGCACATGTTCGTTACATTTTATGTTTATCCGATAACACTCGATAAACTGGTACATGGTGTGGGATTCAGACCTATGACGACTAGCGCGAATGGACGGGTCACAAGTCCTATAACCACTACAGTATAAAATAGTGATCCTAGGTCCTATGACCACTGCCGTGTGTTTATTCTTTTATTTAAAAAGTGACAGTTAACACGAAATAATAATAATAAGTAGCCAGGTCAAATCGATGGTAGCGATCCGTAGCCCGGAGATTTTTAGCACTCCTTGTTCCACCGTTACCGTGTTCGCTACCGTGGCCAGGACTAGTGGAACTACCGGGAACTAGGGGCCGAATTTTGCTGTTGTCGTCCATTGAAGATAAGTGCTCGTAATTGTCACGCTGAGCATGCGGATTGGCAATCGCAGACTAGATTTTGGACCGACTACTTGTCGGCGATCCGATTGATGGTACCACCATCATTCGGCGCGGCGGCTGTCCGGCGCTCCTGTCTACTTCACTGTCACTATGAAGAAGACGGGAGACCAAGCAACCAGGTCGCTGAAGTTTCCTAGACCTTAAGAGGAAGCTCTAGTGCGCCAAATTAACATACGAGTACGTATATACTCGATGATAGAGCAGTGAAGGACGGTAGGGGTGGTGTATACACGGTAGTAGGGGTGCCCCTACCCGCCTTATTTTGACTCTCCTCTACTTATTTATGACCGAAGACATATATATAATCCATATAAGTAATATATTCTACATACGGCTAAATACTCACGTTATTGGTTCAAGTTCTTGGGCCATGACTGCTTACAAATTGCGACAATATTCATCACGGCGGTATCATATGAGCGAGGGGTCTCTCCGGTCGTTTAGGCCCAGTCAGAGTGGTAATAAGAGACGGTTAGAATTTAGTTGTATATATTATTTTTTGGTCTCAGCTAGTCACTTCCTGTTCTCAGCTTGAATATGTGTTTTTCTAGTTGTTTAAGCGTACCATAAGGAACTACCATGAGGACAGTGGACGTGCTGAATTGTGACGTCTCAATCTTATCAAGTAACAGGAGTGAAACTACTGAGAAGAAGCAGAACCATATGGGGTACTTTTAAGTACCCTTAGGGTTCTCCTTAGGAACTGTTCCTAAGATTCCGCTGTCAATCGTGATCTGTGCGTCTTTACGTCTGTCTTTCTGTCCGTATGTCCATCAGTCTGTCTATCCGTCTGTCTCTCACCTGGCTGTATATCTTGAACCGGGATAGTTAGACAGTTGATACTGTAAACAACGAACACTAAAAATTGGTAAATTATTATTATATTGAATATAAACTATTAGATACAAATTTATATGTGTATTTCATTCCGTACAGAATGTATGCAGGCAACCCCAAATATAAGTTTGTCAACTTATACGAGTTGCGATGCTTTTTTTTCACACGAACAAAACATTCGTACTGAAGATTGACAAATTTTCTATGATTGACTATTTTTAGGGTTCTGTTTGTCAGAAGAAACAACGAAACCCTTAAAGGATCGCTTTGCTGTCAGTTTATCTGTACGTCTGTCCAGGAAAGCTATATGGCACTTTACAGCGACCTGGAATCCATAAAATTTTGTTATAATAGACGTACAATGCATAAAAATCCTTTATATACATCCCCAAATGAAAGTCTACTGTTTTATATAAGTCTAGTCTCCAGTTGTATATTGACATCTACTCTTCATTACACCACGCATGCATGGAACCCTTGGTCTGCAAGTCCAACTCACAAGTAGACATTTACAATAAAAACGATATTAAGATTCGTGAAGTATGTTTTTTATTGAAATGCGGGCATACAGGTTTTAGCGATGCCTATAATATTCTGCACAACCAGAACTCAAACCTCCTTCGCTTCGCAGACCGGATCCGTAGCATCCTTCAAGCGAAGTGATCTGATCAATTGACAAACCCTCCATAAAATGATATCGCGTATGATTAAATTTACATTTAAGTCATTTCAATTATGCTCTGTCTCTGCTTTGATTGGAGAGGGCAACTGGAAATACCTCCTACTCCTCCTATTCTCTTCTGATTAAATTCGTTGCGTGTACCAATGCAATATTTAGCTTTCCCTCAATCATATCAAAGGATCACAGAAGGTGGCCGCAGTCGATCGTGGCAATGTAGGAGTAGCAGCGGTGAGAAACTAACAGCGGATGTGGTTCTTCCCGAGTTCCCGCGGTCCTTCTATGGTACCAAGGACAGTCACCGCAGGGGTTTTAGTGGATAAAAATCCCACACAACCTGGTTGCCGTTTCCTCTAAAATGGCTCCGGGTATCTTTTGAAGATTTTCCCTGCGTAAAAAAAGGCGTGAGAAAGGCCTTGTCCCTTAAAAAAAATAAATCGAATATAACGCCATGTCCAAAATATAAAGCTATTTTGTTTCCGCAGCACAGTTTGCTGAATAACTGTATTATGCATTGTGCTATCGATCGTGATATTTTTGCTTAAAGAGAAAATAGAAAGTTCGTTCAGAATTTATTTATAATTCAACACACCTTCACGCTAGCTCAATAATGGGATAAGCAGAGAGAACGGACGCAGCACATATTCATATTTCACGACTTAAGCTGAGAGAGTTGTTTAATAAGAAAAATATGTAATTAAATATAATGAGTTAGTGAGATGGCGGTATGTATCACTTTGTTAAAAGGTTGTGCCATGCCGCATTGCAGCGGAATTAGGCCAGCAGGACATTACTTTTAAGCTTTAAAGTTTCCTGTGGAAAAGATATTTTTCTAAGAATAAATTATCCTTTACTATCCATAATTTATTAATCAACTAGCTGACCCGGCGAACTTTGTTCCGCCTTAATGGCAATAAATAAGCAGATTGTGTTTTTTTTTTATTAGAAAAAATACAAAAAAAATAATTAATCATTCATTATTATTTCTGTATTTTAGTACATAGGTTGCTCTTCACTTAAGTACCCTCTGATACACGACATTTTTTGTTTTATTATCAGGCGCAAAAACAAACAACGCAGATGGTCTTCCGACCCGTGAACATGCCACGTATAATTGACCATGGGAAAAACATGAATGTTCTAGATTTAAACCACAGACTTTCAAGGATTGGCCTTGTGATTTGTTGATGGTCATGGCAAATGCAAGACGTATCGGAAATTGAAGTCTTTTAAATTCAAACGGCATATCGGTTGGGATCATCGGAATCCTCGGAATGAGAACTTCCTCACCTTTGAATTTTCCTATCATTATCGTAGCGTAAATTACATTGTTCATCAATTTACTAACCACCAAACGCGTACCGTTGCACAGTTTTGGTTGGTTTATGTTTCGAAACATGATTACTACGGAGCCAACCTTTAGGCGTAAATTGTGCGGTGGTAAGCCAGGCACGTCCAAAGAGTTTAAAATTCAATTGGATAGTTGGTGGCTTCATCTTCATTTGTGACGCAGTCAATAGATTTGAATGGATGCATTGTTCCAATGATCTTACTTTGAATTATGTAGTTCAGGTCATCTCCATCTTTATTCTTAGCCGCTAAAATTGCTCGCTCACTCAACCATTCATTATTTTTGTAGTTAGAAATAATATTTGGAAATACATTGTTGATAAGTTCGTCTTCTGACGAGACAAATTTACAGAAATTATTTGGAAATGATATTAATCCGCTCGATTCATCGACAGGTACTTAACCATTACAGATAGTCAGCAATTGCTCCGAGAAATCTTCAGCAGATATATCATTAAGCAATGTAACTCTCATGTTTGTTGTCAGCTGCAGTTTATATTATGCAGTGCATAGCGCCATAGATTTGACGATTTGAGGCAAGCGTTTATTTCATCGGCAGCCCTAGATCTTTGAATTACTGGCAGTATTTGGCGGAAATCGCCAGACAGTAAAATCATTGCTCCTCCAAAACATCTCGAGTCATTGCGTAAATCTTTTAATGTTCGGTTAAGTGCTTCTAATGCACGTTTATGCGCCATTGTGCATTCGTCCCAGATGATGATTTTCGATGCCGCTAAAACTTTGGCCATTGCTGAGTGTTTTGCAACATTACACGTTGGTTCTTCAATAGTTTGAAGATTTAACGGTAATTTGAATGCTGAATGAGCCGTACGGCATCCTTCTAACAATGTGGCTGCTATTCCAGAAGAAGCAACTGCAACCGCTATGTTGGATCTCGCCCGAACAGTTGCTAAAACTAATGACATAAGGAATGTCTTGCCAGTTCTACCAGGGGGCATCTAGGAAATATAAACCACCATTTTCATCAGCGATTGCCTTCATTAAAGTATCATAAACTTCCTTTTGTTGGTAATTCAACAGGGGTACATTCCTTTGAACTACTAAACCTAATTCCTGGTGATCATATTCACGTTCCCGTTCCAATTCTCGATTAAATGCGTCATTCATTTCACGATTTGGCGCTGGCATTCCTAACCTGATTAATAAATTACCGCACATGAAGTAACACATATCTTCGATCAAGAGTAAAGCACGATTATGTATCTCCTCATTCACCTCAATATCGTGATTTCTGGGACTGACACGACTTTGATGTAAAATATCTTCTGACTACTATCTTTGTATTTGTGCCACAGGTTACATGGGTTTGATGGAAAACATGTCGAAATTATGATAGCGAATAATGTGCATATCTGACTTGGAGATGCAGAGATAATTGCTTCAGCGATTGTCGTATCCCAGTGGGTTTCGTTTTCTAATAAGTTCAATTCTTCACATGCAGCACGATATGTTGGGAATATTACACCATTAACACTTCGTAGTGTCTCAAATGGAGTTGGACCACGCACATTTACCAGCAACAACCGCAAATAGAAACATTCATCATTCTTTGGATGAACTGTATACATACGACCAAGAGCATCAGTAGAACGCACATCTGGATACCCAGGAACTGCATCACCTTACTTCCGTCTTTGAAAATTCATGGATGAAGCATTCCAAGTATAATAACGTAGCATCTCCGAGTACAGCAAAGTTCGTGCAAACTGATCGCTTTGGCAGATTGCAAAAAAACTGGTCAATGTAGTTGCTGGAGGTGTTTCAGCACGTTGCGTAGCATTCGAAGCCGTGAATGACCATTCTCCAGATGCACCGCCAAATGTATAACAGTAGGATGACGTTCGTGAATTGGAAATGCGAATATACGCCAAATCGCTTCATTACAGTTCACATAACGTCCATCTTGATAGCGTGAAATTTCATCGTTGGTATTTGAGGATTGCAATCCAAAAACCGCCATATCACTGCCTTTCGTGACATATTTGCAAATATATTTTATGGACTTAACTGAATTGCAGTATTCAACGTTGCAATGTGTCTTGAACGTTTTAGAAATAAGTGGCGAATATGGAACAATCCAACTGTTGCCTACAACGAAATCCATTCTTTTCACTTTTGTTGTGACAGTTCGACCGTTGTCATCTGGTGATC
>JAFELO010000983.1:42653-52945 GCA_017140195.1 Eumaeus atala
GTCAGCATTTTGACGAATCATCAAACGATATGCATAATAATTCATTGAGCTAACTTTCTTTGTAGTTTCTTCTTCTGTAATTAAAAATTTGATAATTAACCATTTCAAAGACAAATAATACAGACATTAACCATTATTAAGATACTGATACTTTAATATTCAATGGATTTATCATTTTAATGTTAAAATAATATCCATCTTCTCCTTGCCAAAACATCAGTGGGTATTGCAATGCGTCATATGATCGATGAGTTTCAGATATTTGTTGCAGTTGCCCAGTATCGCGTCGTGTAAGCACAATATCGCGTTTTTCCAATTGTTCACCAACAATCAGGATGGCAAACTTCGTCTACTGTTGGAGCATTAAATGTGCGTTCGTGTGTTCCAGATGGTCGTTTATCTGCTTTGATGACAACTTTATAGTCATCATTTGGCATGCGCTCTAAAGCACTCTTAAACAACCAGACCAACGCATGATGTTCATGAAGCAGACACTGCAAGTCTTGAATAATTGCTCGCTTCATTCCTACATTGATCCCTAGGCGTCGATCAAGTTGTGCTTCCATGTTGTCCATGAAATATATTTGTAAAAATTTATTGTTTATCTTCGAAAGGTAGTAATGATCCAATTCGATGGTGAATCTGTCCCTGTATCTACAAAATAAAAACCAGACAGTATTAACTGGGTTATAAACAGCTTTTCTGTGGGAGAGTAGAGTTCAGTATTAGCAAATATAATACATACCAATAGATAAAGTAAGTTATTCTTTAACTACATTCTATGTAAGTAAAAAAATGAATACCTTAAATGTCGGATTAAATCCTCCTTCTTCGATAATGTCTGCCCCAAATGACGTCATTTGGAAACAGCTATTGTATTTTCGAGTATTTGCAAGAAAGTCGAGTGATTCTTGTGTTTCGCCACAAAGCAATGAATACAATGGCTCATCTGGCGGAGTCAACACTGGCAATTTCACTTTACCATTAAGGCAGCATAATCCAGGCGTTTCTCCGGAAAACTTCAATGCACGATAATACTCGCAAACAACGTCCATTTGCCCAATGCAAACGCTAGGATGCAAGCTGTAATCACTGCTGCAATCCTATCGAAACGCTGCTCGATTCAAATCACCTAAATATCTTGTTCTGCGTCGCAAATTATCTATTTGTTGCCTTCTGTTGTTCGCTAGCACGAAGCCGAGTCATACTATCGCGGCGCTGTTCATGTGCAATTTCTTGTTCTTCTTCAGTCCTTTCATTTGCAGTATTTTGTATTCTTCTTACATTACGGCTTTTTCGGGAAAGATTCGATCGTCTTGGCCGCGGCATTATGAATTAAACTTCACTTCACTTTTAATTAAACTTCACTTCACTTCAATCCACTTCTTAATTATTTATTTAATAGAAATAGTTTTAATATTGATTTCTTACAAATATCAAATTGTCATCCATACGTCATTACATAGCTGTCATTTTACGTCAATTAAATAGCTGTCATTTGCGTTTTGTTATTCCAAGTCTGATTCTTTTTTGTTATACCACATTTTATAGTGACTGACGTTTCATGTCAAGTCACAAGGGAACGCTGTCGAACGGGATAAAAGGTATCCTATGTCCGTCTCCTGGCTCTAAGCTACCTCCCTGCCAATTTTCAGCCAAATCTGTTCTGCCGTTCTTGAGTTAAAAGTGGTGTAACTAACACGACTTTCTTTTATATATATAGATTGATCGATATACAGGCTGACAGGTGAGTTATTTTCATCGCTTCAGTAGGGTATTTAGTCGGTTGTCATCCAACATTATGTAATGAAATCAGTAACTTCTTTAAATAACCATCCTACAAATATTGAAAACGTGGATATAATAAAGCTGGAGCATCATCGACTATCACGCTCCGGCTTATGCCTCGGCACCGCATACTACACGCAGACTACGGTGACCATTATAAAATTTTTGCGTTTTCTTTGTAGTTATTACATATGTATATTTTATATTTTTTAATTATACCAACTACAATGTTGTTCATCTATGAGTTACAAAAATGTCTCACCAGTCAGCCTGTATGCTACGATTTTTTCACTCATTTATACAGTCAGGCATTTCCGATTATTGGCAGCCATTTTTAGTGCGATCCCATAGGAAATATGCAAATAAACGGTTGTATCTTTTGATTGCATTAACTTAGATGTACGAGAATTTCAACTTTGTTTCTTTAACGCGTTTCCAAGAGTTTGGAAGGACGTGACAGATGTACTGACAAATAGACAAATGGGGACAACAAAGTGAACCTAATAGGGGTTCTGTTCTTTCCTATTAAGGTACAGAACCCTGAATAGGATATTATTATTATTGTATTAATTACTAATTGAACCTATCATAAAATGGTTTGCGAACATCTGAACTTCATTAAAAGAGACTTCAGTATGCATCAGTGGGATGGATAATTGTTGGTAATGATGATTATATAAGTTATTAATTGTTTGTGCATGACAGATTAGAACTCGTGACGTATTTTTGTTTCAATCCCCCCCCCTCACGCACATTGTACGCGACGCTTTTAAAACCTATTAAAATTCAAGGCTTCTCTGCCAGAGGAATTATACTTTTGCCGCTTGTTTCCGCCTCGTCGCGGGTAACTTTAGAGGTATTTATTTTAATCAAAGACAGGTTTCCGGGTGTCAAATTTTATGCTGGTTATATTTTTGATAGGAGAATATGTAATACTCATTATAATTTTTATTTGATTATGTAATAGTTAATGTTTTTTCAAAATATTTGCAAGTGATTGTTACTATATATATATATATATATATATATCTATTGCAGCCGGTGCACTTATGTCAGCGCAAACATAAGTGTTTGCGCTGACATAAGTGCACCGGCTGCAATGCAACATGGCACCAGCTCTTACTGTCTTGTGTCAGTGTCCAATACATTGAGGATAATAAACAAACAAACTACTAAACTACTCATTATCATCACCACAAGGTTTCTCCATTAACATAATTTCGACGGGCGATACTAAAATAAATTGTACAGTGTAAATTGATGAAGGTAAAATTTCCATGTTTTGAAAGGAAAGTTTGAAGATAATTAGTACGCATAATTTGGTTAAGAAAGAGTTTATATATATATATATGTATATCATCATCATTATCAGCCCTTAGCGGTCCACTGCTTGACATAGGCGTCTCGCAATGTATGCCAATGCGACCGATCTCCTGCTACTCGCATCCATCCCGGACCGGCTGCTGGATGGAGATCGTCTTCCCACCTGGTGAACGGTCGACCAACACTTCGTTTTCATTTATATTTGTATATTTTTTTAATGACTGCTCTATGCTGAGAGCAGTGTCCAGTGCAGCTACATCGGTTGCTAGAAGACACATCGGGCGAAAGTATAGGAGAGATTGTGGTCGATGGGGGGTCAAACTCCCCTTCTTTCCCGTAGGTGGGTAGGATGCATCTCGAGAGTTTCTTAAAATTAGCTAAAGTAACAATTGCTCTCTTGGCCGAGGGTACCAGGTCCCCTCCCCTCACCTCTCTAACGAGAAGGCAGCTCACGCATGGCAGCTAAAGTTGGCCATGCATTATCTTAGTGACTAGACGACTACTTTAAGCTATCATGACTGGTGTTGGATATAAGAACTCTCATAAAGTAAGGCAAATAATCAAAATTCTGAATATTCAACGAATTTAAATTAGATTTACCAAAAAAAAACCCCAAAAACTAGAGCTTAAATATACAAAACATTTCACCGTCATACACAATAGCTTAAATCTCCACAGTGATGTACGTATTAAGTAGTGAACAAAGTGGTATAAACGAGATGGACTCTGGAACAACTTTAACGATTTCGGTGTAATTTTATTTACTACGTGTAGATGGCCTATATCTCGATTAATACCTTATTGTAGCACTTATTACCATCAAGCTAAAAGCTAGAATATAAAACTTATAATCATGTCCACTTAGTATAACGAATTCACGGTCCACCACACTTCAATTAGGATTGGCCACAAAACATTCGCTATGATCCTTTTACAGGCTGGTAGCTGGTTGTTGGTTGGTTTACGTCAATATTGAATGTTGCGGCGCGCTGCCAAATCATTTGAGTGGATCGTGTAAACACACGGAATAATTTACATTGATCTATGTTTAATTAGGTTAAATAGACTGAAGTAACACGTACTGTACTGTACGGTGGAGACTCTACGGGAGCTCAGATTTTTTTCGAGTATATACAACCATGCATATATGTATTCCTAAAATATGTATAATACATATTTAGTTAATAAAAATATAATTACATAATTCTAAATATGTTATTTTGACAGGTAACTACAAAGATTTTATGAAATGGTATTGTTAGTTCCTGAAATTTGTGCAAACATGGCGTACAAACTCGCATACATTTATTTAATTATGTTTAATGGCCACAGACGACATTTTACATAACAACAGCAGTAATTGCAGCTGAAAAGGGACGCATGAATTGGAATCACTGGACACCAGTTACGCTCAAATAATACCATTTTAAAAGTGATGCCTAGTGGCCGGTATCCCACTGTGGAGATAGGTGAAGGGTAACGTACCTACATATGCGGGGCGTCGGTAGTTACCAAACAAGTATCACCCGTCACACAAGGTTGGTGTTTTTATCACAATAAGATATGTCAACCCTATCGTACCTTATAAAACATATTTTATATTTAGAATATAAAACATATTTAGAAAAATGTGTGAAGGAGAAGCACTGATTAAATGTTCGTATTAAATTGCAAAACCTTATCGCCACTTCCAGTTTTGGATCAGACAAGATGATCTGCAGTAGTCCTACACCCAGAGAATTTAAACGAAACTCTCCAATCATTGGCTCGGTTTCGTATAAGTTACGTCCATATACATCCACGTTCGTTCGACGGCCAATCGATCCTTCATAAATGATCCATCACTGCACTCATTGGTCGGTCTTATGAAAGCGAAATATCGCATCGTACCGGTCCCATTTGGAACATATGCAACGGCTAGAAATGTAAATATTCCTTTCTGGATTTTTAACTTAATTTTACAAAACATATATATTTATTACCTCTAGTTTCTATAAATCCTAATTTTCTTGTTTGGGTGAACTAACTTAAGGCTGCATTTGATCAGAACATGGATCCTAAAGGATATTTACTCTCAGATTCGATTGGAAATTTAATGTTGATTTACACTTCTATTACAATGGGAATTCTAATATTTCTAAGATATGAATTTGAATGACGGGGTAAATAATATTATTTCAACCCTATAGTATATCACGCGATCGTCACGCGTGACAATGACGCGTGTTCCTCTATTTTAGTCCACCCAAAAAGGGCTCGAGGCACCAACGGTGGTAAGAGCTTTGTAGCTTCTTAATTTTTCGTCCATCCGTCTCTCAGCGTTTACGTCCCTCAAGATCTTCTCGGGAACGCGTGGAAGGATCAAGCAGAAATTAACATACAGACTGAAGACAGACAGGCAACAGTAATCCTATACGGTTTCCTTCTTTTGAGGCAGGGAACCCTAAAAAACGAAGGCTACGTAGTATATATTAGGTATTGGTAATTGGTGTCTAAACAATGCGTAATATGTGTGTTCGTTTTAATGTTCTTTAGCTATTTAATTTATTCTAAACCAGAAGACATTAAAGTCTTCGCTAGTCCGATGAGCTGTAGAGGCGGGAGCAAAGGCGCGGCCGACCAGTAGTAGGTTCCTCCGAAAAAAAAATTATATCCCATGAGACAGCATGACAAATGTGTTGGACAAAATTTTGTTCTATCTAACAACCGTATGAACCGGATGTTTACAAGTAAATTGTTTGAATTCGAATTTGTGAAATATCATACTATGGTTAGTGCCATGATATTGCACAAATTATAGTAAGTGCTTAAACATATTATGATATTTCTCGTTAGTGCGTGCATAAACATATTATTATTAGTATGTAATCCTTTACATCTGAGTGCATTATTTAGTTTCATGACAAAGATAGTCCAAATGTCTCACGTGTACGCTGGTGAAATTTGAAACGTATATTTTCACGTACTCGCGTTGCATTTGCGTGCGCACTAAATAAGCACTTACGGGAGATCCCCGTGCACTTTGACAGTGAAATGAGAGAAACCTTTTAGTAAATTAGTATATTTTTATACGTAGAACTACATGCGACTTATGCTATAAAAGTGAGTATTTCAGAGATGTACACTAGTTGAATGTGTGTGTACAGGTTGGTACAAGTTCAAATCCTGTAAAAGGTGTTCATTTTTTATAGTACACAGAGTAAATCAGAGATATTTTGCGACTATTGACGCCCATGAACATCCCCATAATTAGTATGCTTACCCTCCTTTCCTCCTCAAATCCAATGGGCCATTGGCTACTCACAAGCCACATGACACGCGAAACCGAAAATGTCACTTCGCGATTTCATGTGAGCGAGAGGTACCTCTCCTAACTGTCCAATTTCCGCTGCAATGCCGCATGGCACTACCTCTTACTAGATATCCGACACGACCAGAGAGAACTGAGCTGCAAGACCTCGTCGGCCTTACGTGCGTGAGTTCCTGGGGCAAGATGAAAAAGTGTCATTAGATTAGGAAGATGCAGCGTCATGCTGTACACGAGGAGGTAATGCCATGCATGGTGTATGACACTACATCCTCCTATGCAAATGCGTTTCGTGCGGTTTGTGAGTTACCGGTGGCCCATTGGGGGGGATGAGAGGAGGGCAACGCATCTGCGTAACAATCATGCGAATGCCCATGGCGTCGGTAGTCATGAAAAGGCTCCGATTGCTCGTTCGCCCCTTATGTTATAAAAAGTGAGTAGTATTTTTTTTTATTTTCAAGAATAGTCTGGGTTCCGTGAGTTGGCGGTGTTACACCCCCGTGACTTGAGAGCACCGTCGTCCGACTGTTTTCTAGAGCTACACGCTACGAGGCACTGATAAATAGACATTTAAAAGAAATAGACAATTTTAACACGAAAACTAAACACCGCATGGCTCTAATTAACTTGCTGTAGTTTAATAAATAGGTATTGAAGTGCTGACGACTGTCGAGTTGGCAGGGCAGTAATTAGGGAGCAGGCAGATGGCAGGGCAGTAATTAGGGAGCAGGCAGTTGGCAGGGCAGTAATTAGGGAGCAGGCAGATGACGAGCTGTTGTGCGGAACGGTGCACTCACCTACGGCACAGTGTGTCCTAGGAAACGTGTATAAATATAGGGAAAAGCGGACTATGACCCGTATAAGCAAAGTTCTTACCGTTTATATTTGCACCTCCGTGTGTTTATATAAATGCGTACTAATTCTCATCATTGTCAGCCCTTATCGATCCATCGCTGGGCATAGGCCTCAGTCAATGAATATCCCGCACCAGCTACTGCACAGGGATCGTATTCCACCTGGCGTTCGGTCGACCAACACTTCGTTTTCCTAAACGCGGCCCCCACTAAGGAACCTTACTGGTCCATCTGCCATCTGATATTCTGACTATGTTGCCAGCTCATTGCCACTTCAGAGAGCTTATTCTTCACGTGATATCGGAAACTTTAGTTCTCTGCCTTATGGCTTCGCTGCGAATTCTATCGGACAAAAACACACCCAACATAGCACGTTCAAAAGCCCGTTGAGCTACTGCAAACTTGCGCACCAGTCCTAAATTAAGGGGCCATGTTTCGGCCCCGTAGGTCATCATGGGGAAAATGTACGACGGACGAGAGTACTAAAGCGAAGATAAGATCTCCATATGAGCTTGACCAAAATCTTTTTAATATTTACTGCTAAGAAATGATGTATGTAGTTTTTGAATCAAAATGTTATTTTCTTTTAATGTAATTTGTTTATTTTTTAATGTATTTTTACTTTCGACCCCAAACTAAGTTTCGTCGCCAGACGAGCACTCACAGCAAACCGATGGAGCTGTATTGAGCATTCCCACTTCCACTACACAAATTTAGACCCAAAAAAAATTATAGTGTCGTATTATGTTAAACTACTAGCACCCCACGATTTCACCCGCGCAACATGCGAAAATTCCATATTACGAACTTCACCTCCCAACTTCACACGTTTGGGGTTGTTTTAAAAAAAAAACGTTTCTCGATGCCCACTTACATCATGAAAAGAACCTCTAACCCAAACGTCAAGTTTCCAGGTGCAGTAGCTTCTACTTTTCGTTGTCTGCCAGTCTGTCAGACAGTCACTCGGTAATGGAAGAATTATATAGATTTAGCGACTAGCAATCGGCAGACATTTTACAATTCAGTAACAATAAATATTAATGTTCCCGTTCACATGATTTCGTCGCAAACTCGTGGTCGCTCTGCATTTCACGTGCCACATTAATGACACATGACTCGCTTACGTTCCGACGATATAAAGGCACATTGTCACGTATTCAGCCGTTGAATACATTTGCACGGGGAAAATAGGCGTAAAATAATGAACGCAATGGTTATACAAATATCAACATCAAGTCATTATTGGCCGGATAATCCATACAGTTTGATGGATAAAGATTTCACTAGACTTTAACCATTCTAATCTCAAGAAAAGTATTATCTGGTCTCCTTTCTTTGAACCCGTCTATTTAACACATTCCTTTGAAAAAAGAGACTAATATTAGTTTGTTGTGTCTTTCCTCGTGTGTATTTTCTTATATTATAGGAGGGCGAACGAGCGATCGAGTCCTTTGAACGACTGCCAGCGCTCATAGACATCCACTTTATTGTTGTCCTGTATACCGGTTGTCCCTTTTTGTATTCTATCTCTCCAATGGGCCACTGGATGACTGTGTGTATACTCTTGACGTACCTGGTTTTAGTCTTTCTACCGCCTTAACGTAGCTTCTAGGATTTTCCTGATCCCATTGCCATCTCTTTTAACGTAACGAGCTTTTATTTCCTGTGATGTTACTTGAGTACTTTTCATGGTGCTGAAGTACCGATGTACTTAAGCACCATGAAAAGAGTACAGCAATCTGTTTATAGTAGATCTCTTACATTAACGTCTAAAGTTTAAAGTTGGTTAAATGTTATTTCCATTTCACAGTAAAACTAAGTAAAGATGTAAAGATATTCTCAAAAAGGACAATACAGCCACTTGCATGAGAACATAACGTAGATTTAAATTTTTTATAATTTAACAGCTAGTCATACTTGCTTGCACGCTTGCACGATGCCTCCATATTAGCATAAACAGTCAGTAGTATAACAATTATTCCTCGATTATTTCAGTGGGTAAGAGAATATGTAAAATTACGGATTTTAACGCGGCTAATTTAATTATTTATTTAACTAGCCCAACTTTTACCTCGGGCTAGTTAAATAACTAAATTAACAGCGACAAAACCGGCAAATGTAGTTTTACTGTAATATTTTTAGCCTAACCGCTTTAAGCTTATGATTGTAACGATGGATGTTTCGAAAAAAATGTTCAAAAAGACTGCAATTACTTTGAAAAAAAGTAAGTCGTTCAAGAACTAAGTGGAGGCGTCTTCTTTTCTCTAACATCGTGTACATTCCCTTTTCATCATCCTATCTCCGTGTGCAATAAATTTTGCACCTATAACGATTCCACGGGATAAAATTATCACGTAGACTGCCAATTATATCCTCGGCTCTAAGTTACATTATAATTTGAAAAATTACCAAAGGCAACGCTTTGCATAAAATAAATGTTGTTACGCATAGTCGTAATATTTGCCAGCCACTTGAGTTTCTAAATTATAGATCAAAGCGCAATAAATAAAAGTTCTAAAGCTCCATAATTCATATTATATTTTATGAGAGCTTTGATATTATGATCGCTTGATAAATTTCATTAAACAGTTATGATTGTAAAAATGCAGTAGGTGAATATAAAATATTGTGCAGTAATATAATAAATTGCACAATTTTATTTTATCTAATAAAACGTAATATATAGTCATTCGTAGTTTTGATAAGTATATTATATGAACATAATACGGGATAATATGGTTATCAGCTATTATGGAGGCCACTGATAAAATTCACTTGAAAAAATTGTTTGTTTGTGGCGGCAATACGTCTTTAACATTTGTTTTCTAGTGTAGGAGGACAGACGAGAAATCGGAACCTTTAAACGACTACTAACGCCCATGAACATAAGCATAATTATGCCGGTGCGTTGCCCTCCTTTCCACCTCCCCCGCAGTGAGCCATCGGCTACTCACAAAGCGCACGAAACGCGACACCGAAGGTGTCACCTTACGGCGGTATCAACTTAGCGAGAGGTACGT
>JAFELO010000983.1:52968-139283 GCA_017140195.1 Eumaeus atala
AAAAGCTGTATTTCTGTTTAAGTGTATATTTTATTCACTTGTCGCTCGATAACATAAAATAATAAATTATCATAATCAACTGGAGGACGTCCACTGCTAGACATAGGCCGGCACTAGAGAGCTCCTCAGCCTATTAGACAGCCACGAACAGTCGTATAAGAAATAAATATTCGTTACAATCTAAAGGCGAATTGCAAATTCTATTTGAAAAACAAAAATGTATTGCAAATTTCAATCACTTAGAGATGTAATGAGATGAAGTGAGTTTCTCTCTGAAATGAAATCCTCTTTTCTCCAGGGAGATGTAAACAAATGGAACTAATTAACTCGTAACATGGAATTCGAGCAAAAATACATTTAATTTTGTGCAGGTGAAATAAATGAAACGAATGGAATTTTCGTGTATCAAGAAGTCTCATTAAATACTTTTGATTACAAGTTCTGTACCATCGGGGCGTACGACTGCAGCCACTCATAAAATATAATATATATTATATTTTATGAGTGGCTGCATAATTATAATATAATAGCGGGTTGTGAAAGTAGACAGACTTGCAGTAGGTGGTAGACAGTAGCTGATAGTTCGTTCTATACAGAATAATAATAACATTAAACAAGTTATTTGCGATAAACACGCTGCGTGCATACAAAATCACTTAATTTACCGATTATATCGATTTGTATCAAACGAACTATAACATTGAAGTGTGTAATGGTTTCGTTTCTGACGTAACGATACACTATAAATTACCAAGGTTCGGATTTTTCCTATATCAGTTTTGTAGTCTACTCTTGTCAAATTTTATGATTGTATGTAGAGCCTTGAAGTACCCATTGGGTGTACTTAAGACATGTAGACATAGACGGACAACAAAGTGAGTCTAAAAGGTTCGTTCATTTTGCTAATCCCTGAAAAACTTTTGAAAAATAGAAAAGTCCAACAATAATTTTGATTTCTGGCAGTTTTAGAGATAATGTGTTTCCAAAACCCGCAAAGTTTGTGGTCCTTTTACTTGTGGCAATTTGCCCTACTTGGCTCCACTCCACAGTCTACTTAACAGACAAGTGATTTAAGACTTAAGTTTGCTCTGTGTGTGAGAAGATTGGCCTCAATCTGCTTACCGAAACGTGACTGAACATTATGATAACGTATAAGAAAGTTATTAATCGACCTACAGTATGACGATACAGAAGAATTATTATTTAAATAACACACACATACGCACATACACACATGCACACACACACACACACACACACACACACACCGCACTCAAACGCACGCATGGACACGCATACGCACACACACACACACACACACACACACACACACACACACACACACACATACACACACATACACACATACACACATACATACATAAATCAATTTTCTATTTTTGTTTTATCCACCCAGTACGGATCACCAACCTAGTACTTATTATTAATTCTTATGTAATAATTAACATGTAACCAATTTTTGTTACAGAATAAAACATTTTTCATTTTTAAATTTTTTTGATAGTATTTTTTTTTTATATTCAATTAACAGTACCAAAAAAAATTTCTTTTGCTAGATAATTTTGAGTAGTTATTGCCAACTTAGGCATATACTGCTCGTATTCATCATCAGAAGACTGACACCGCAGAGGTTTTAATGGATAAAAGCCCCAATAATCCCGTCGTACCCATGCCACTGCTGTAACCTTTGAATATCTGCGAAAAAGGGCAAATATTATCCATACTATACCACACCCTGGTTCATCGTGGCATTGGGGCTCAGTGATGTAGGCTATTTTTATTCATCATTTGAGTCCAGGGGGGCTGTTGTTTGTATTCTTCTTACAAGAAGAAGGAAGGCCCTAGGGTGCGAAAAAATCCATCGACTTCATATAACCTATAATTCATCTGGATGAAACCAAACAACTTCGGGTTCATCCACGTCAAAGTGACGAGTGTTAAACACCTCCTCGTATCTTCTTATAACAGCTTTGGTCGTGCTGCACATATTATTTATTACTACTGTTCTCATGTGCCGTACACATACTGTGACTCTACTGTAAACTACCGGTCGAGAGTTCGGACACACTCACTGAAACCGCCGTAGCAAGGGTAGGTTTAAGCCTCACACAGTTGACAAAGTTGCGGGCGCACGTGGGTCCACTGATTTTGTATGGAACCAAATACAAACATAAGTTTGTAGTGGTTCTACGCGTTTCCGGATTTTACTTCGTTATCATAGATGCATTATGTCACTCCTTGTCAAATTTCATTATTCTATGTCACCGAGAAGTACCCAAGGTTTTCTTGGCACAGAAAGACGAAGAGACGGGTAAAAGAACTACAAAGTGATCCTATAGATATGTCGCTTTTCTTTTGATATACGGAACCCTAAATATGTTTGGATGAAAATATTGCGAATAGAAAATATAGGCAAGCGTTATATAAAACCTCTCTGCTCTTATTATACCCTCGTATGCGATATGTATGGAAACATCAGATAATTAATTTTCCGATACTCCTTCTACAATTTTCAGGAAAAATAAAATCATTTGACTAAACAATATGCGACCTGTTTTATTCCCATTAGAGGTATTCGAGTGAACGGAATTTAATTTACGAATGTACATTCATAATGTTATGTTTGCGTTCACGATAAAATAAATATATATAATGTAAGATATTCGTGTCGATTAGTCTACTGATTCAGGATACTAATAATAAAAAATACTACAGGATTACAGATCTTTCTATTTATTTCGCGGGGAAATGTGTTTACGTACTGTCATCGGTACTAATATATATAATATAATATAATATAATATAATATAATATAATATAATATAATATAATATAATATAATATAATATAATCTATACGATAATCGGGAGGGATTCTGTGAGGTGTGTGGGGCTCGCGGCTTAGCGGAATGCGCATTGTAAACTCCGCTAAGACTCCAACTACACAACGACTCTACCAACAAGAGCGTGGACACGACAACCTCTTACATGGTAGAGATAGTACCATGCTGCATGGGAGGATGGAGGGCCATCCATGGTGCACGATACTACATACTTCTACGCAACGGAATTGCGTATGTTACCGGTGGCTCGTTGGGTCTCGGCGGAACCAGAGGAAAAGATTAACATAACAATATAGGAATAGGAAGAGTGAGTGCCATTCTACATAGGAGGAGGCAGTGCCATGCATGGTGCAAGATACTACATCCTCCTACGCAACGTAATCCGGCAGGCACGACCGGGGAAGTACCTCTCGCTCGCCTGATAACTGCGTAAAGTGACAGCTTGGCTGTTGCGTCTCATGAAGGTTGTGAGTAGCCGGTGGCCCATTGGGTAGGACATAGGAGGGCAACGCATCTGCGTAACAATCATGCGAATGTCCATGAGCGTCGGTAGTCATCAAAAGGCTTCAATTTCTCCTTTGCCCCCTTATGACTTAACATAAAAAACATAAATCAGCCCCCTCCGACGTCAGAACCGTACAATAGGACCTGGTTCCCATTCTGGCCCCAGGTACTATTAGGGTGGCATATCACGCTTCATGCCCGAAGAGCTTGTGCACATCACATTACCGTGTCACAGGGATCTATATTATAGGATAACAAACGGAAAATCGGAACGTCTCGATAACTACGGACGCAAATAAATATCCGCAATAGTTATACAAATGCGTTATCCTCCTTTCCACCTCACGCGACAGCGAAGCTGTGATTTTAAGCTAGTGTCATGTGAGCAAGAGATACCACCCCGGTCGTGCCGGTCTCACTCCGTTGTAGTACAGCATGGCACTACCTCTTACATATGGTGAGGGGTTTGTGTTTTCAACCCGTCCATCCATCCCGTACGCTACTTTAGGTCCCGCACACCCTTTCGTGTCGCGTCGGTAGTACGCACGCTGTACGTCGACTTTGCCAGGTCCTCTCCTCTCCTCGACATCATAACGTACTCTCTTCGCCGCGTATCCACTGGAGGCCCGGGTAAATGCTCGCACTGTGCCCTCCTCTCGTCAATAAGAGGACACTCTTCGCAAGCACTACGGCCACCAGTACGAAACAATAAATTAAATTTATGACAGAACAACGTCTCCGGGGACAGCTAGTGGTCAACAGTTTTTGGAGCGAAGTAGAGATTTATTTTGCTATTTTTTTTCACAACCTTAGATACATTACCGAAGTTTCATACTGATCAATACGTTTTAGAAAATATTATATAGCCTATGTTCATCACAAATAATGTAGGACTCTAATGGTAATGTAGGACTCTAATGGTAATGTAGGACTCTAATGTCCAATCGGACCGACTGTGAAAATACTGATTTTCAGAGCCTATTTAATGCAAACAACTAAATATTTCCTCTTTATAATATTAGTATAGAAATCATACATCTATACATAATAGCATACGGATTTCTTCATGGTGCGTAAGTAGAATTTCTTACGAGAATAAATGGAACGGAAAATGTGGGAACAACAAATGGCGTTGATGTGATATTATTAACAAGTTAGTAGTAAGTAGTAGTAAAAAGGGCTCTACTACGTATCTTTACCAAGTACCAACACCTGGGCAGTACCTACGTAGCAGACCTCTTTTATTACTAAAAAAACCGGACAAAACGTTCTCCCGACGGATATGTCAATAAACGGTAAATACGAGCAAGATAATTTATAATAGTTAACAAAGTTGTATTTTCAGGCGCCTACACTTACTTTGAATGAAATTTACTACATATATATTTTTGTAATGCTTTTTTTTATATCTTTTTTTGAACATGAAATTATCATCATTATAAAAAATATTTTTCTATGCAGGAAGTATTACTCTACTCTATTAGGCCACGAATATTTAATACCGGCCCTGGCCTAATGGATATTAACTTCGTCCAACTATTAACTATTACATGACCGCCATACTTTAATACTACAGCAAAAAGTAAATACTGGGTCACGCGAAACGTGACCCAGTATTTAATGTTTATATAAATTGATAAGACTAACTCAATTTTATTGATACATTTGTGAAAACGATTCAAATAAGCGTTGTTTAAAGTATTATTTCTTCTTTTTTTGTTTTGTAGTAATTAACATTTTTTGTGTTCTGAATTTAGTAATCAGTTTTCTAATAATGAACAGTGTTGAAATTAATACACATAGTATTAAAGCTGCTAAATCTAAATATAATCTTTTGTAGAGGACAAGGATAGTGCAGGGGAGCGCAAGTGTCGTGCCCCCTTAGTCCTCACTACATGCTCTACCCAGTAGACCAACTCTTCGACTGGATTTCTGCGGTCGTGGTAAAGTTGTGAGAGCTCCTGCGCTCTTGTGGTGTACCTGAAAATAATGTTTATGTGAACAATGTATTTATTATTTTATAGTTTAATTACGGTTACCTTTAACATGCTACCTGTGGGAGGCCAAAATTAGAGTAACGCATCTGCATCGTAATTATGCTGATGTCCATGAGCGCCGGTAGTCGTAAAAAAGGCTACGATAGCTCGTTTGTCTCTCTATGCTATAAAAAAAGCCTTATGCATATGTATGAACATCCTCAATGTTCATACATAATATTATTTAACTATTATATTTACATAATATTATTTAACTATTATATCAGGATTATTCAACAATTTAGTTAACAGGGCTATTGTAATAGAGATGTAACTTAAAGTATGTTTTTGTCGTTCATGTCACAGCTGTCCAAGACTCGCAAATATGTAAAATTGCCAAATCCGTAGAACGTAGCACTCTGAAGGGGAAGTGTATATCATTCCGGTTAGGGCCAAGATGACTGGCGTTAACTCACTTGAACAAAAGCGAGTGCTTTTCGACTTCGATCGGCAGACATGTTGCACGGAACGAACAAAGAAGGGACAATCAATCATATTGTCTATTGAAAAGCAACTCTTTCTTAGTATGACTCAAACTCAACATGTTTCTTAAGATAAGGACAAAATAATACATACGTGCTGTTATATAATATTTCGGTGATAGCACCTTTTAAAATTTCAGATATATTTTTTGCTGAATCGACGGAAATTCCAAAACCCTTGGCTGTAACGGATTTCATATTCACGTGCTGATCGGCCATAATCGGAATGCCGATCACTGGTATTGCGTTATGTATTGCTTCAATTGTTGACAATTGACCACCATGAGTAATAAATATTTTCAAATTTGGATGAGCTGTGAAAAAGAATTACATTAAAAGAAATGTTATATCTACTTGTCCAAATTTTAATAATTTTGAAATAGCAGGAACTGAAATTGTTGGGTTACAGCACGAAAGCTTAGAAATTAAGTAGCAAAATATAGAATACTTGTAGCCTGATATTGAGCATATTGAAAAAAATAACATTTTTATTTGTTTGACAGCGATGGACTCTGAAGTGGTAATGAGCTGGTCACAGACTCAGAAGATCTGATGGCAGATGGGCCACTAAGATTCTGGAGTGGGCGCCGCGTTTAGGAAAACGAAGTGTTGGTCGACCGTTCGCAAGTTGGGAAGACGATCTCCGTGCGGTAGCCTGTCCGGGATGGAAGCGAGTACCAGGAGATCGGCCGTCTTGGCGTTCATTGAAAGAGGCCTGTGTCCAGCAGTGGACCAATAAGGGCTGTTAATGATGTTGATGATACTGGACACTGAGACCACTTAACAGATTGTGATGAAATTTGACAAACGTGCGTAATTTGGTCCGACTTAAAATATTTTTTCCTATAATGGAATATATAGCCACAACAAAACGTGATCGGTTCAGTTAGGTTGTATTTCAATTATCAGTTTCATTAAATTAAGTATAGCGCAAAAAACCTTTAGTAACATTTCTTTTAATATAAAAAAATATATATATAAAGTCATATAAGAAACGATTTATAAACTTACCAAGTATACTTTGTTGAGGTGCCCACTTAACTAAATGAACATTATTTGGGACGTTAGATAAGGTTTCCTCGAATTTCCATATCACTTTCTGTTTCAATGTTGCGAACAGTTGCAAAATTGATTTTTTCATATCATCAGACATGTCCTTGCTTTTCAAATTTGAACCCATACTAAAATATATTACACCGCTCTTTGCTTCGTCCATTATTTTTTGAAGATCCTAGTAATATGTTAAATATATAAACATTGATAAATAAAATTCATATTGTAATAGTTTTGATATTTAAGTATACCACTGGATGCAAGTAGCTCGTGACCGTCACCTATGCCGCTCTATGGGGGAGGCCCATGTCCAGCAGTGGACGACTTAAGCTGACGATGATGATAATTTTGATGATAATGATTTTGATTTTAACATTTCTATTTCCATTATCTAAATTTGACATTACATTTAATATAAGGATATATTAAATGTTACGAAAACTTGTACAATGGGGAGATCCCCAAAGAAAATCTACCAAATACTATTATGTTAAAGTATGCATTAATTGTTTATTTAGTGAAAATCTAGTTAAAAATATGACCTCTATTTACGGGCCTGCAAGTTATTACTTTCAACGTTATTATGAAGTAACTATATGCACTGGCTTCGCCGGTGAATAATAGACGTCACGAAAATTGGTCAACTTTTAGATTTCGGTATGCTCTTTTCTCAGAAAAGCTGAATTATGGTCCGTTATAAACGCATTAATTACAATTAATTGGCGAATTATTATTACTACCACTGCAGTAGTGATAGTTGTAATAATTCGCCAATTTCATCCTATAATTATAATGAAGAGAAATAAACGGTGACACTTTTTAAAAAAGGATGTTTTTTGAAATTGAAAATGAAGGGAAAAATGGACCCATGATGCTAAATCCTCTGCTAAACCCAGCCTGTTCCGGTGGCTGGAATTCGTCAAGCTTTGTGGTCAGACGATTCGTCAAGACTCTTGAAAACAAACTCCTGTAAATATTTACAAGCAAAAAATTTTAATACATAAAAAATACTACTAA
Source organism: Eumaeus atala (assembly GCA_017140195.1). Classification (NCBI taxonomy): domain Eukaryota; kingdom Metazoa; phylum Arthropoda; class Insecta; order Lepidoptera; family Lycaenidae; genus Eumaeus; species Eumaeus atala. Next base: position 60,924 of record JAFELO010000983.1, read on the forward strand.
TTTTTTTCTACTTTAATCTTGTACACAAATATTTTCTGGTAAAATGCGTCGGAACGGTGATATTCCCAAGAAAACGTTTTAGGCACCATTTTTTCAATACGGCGGCGCGAGCGGCGGGTGTATAAGGTGGCAAAGTTGAAATTCGAAAGGAGCATACCAAAATCTTTAAATTAACCAATTTTCAAAACTCCCAGAAAATTTTTCAGGTAACACTATTAAATTACTGGACTACTTTAGGGTTTCAAAATTTAAATTATTTATTATTACCTTAGGCAAAGGTTTTACTTTTGCTTCTACGTGATAGCCACCGATATACTTTGCATTCTGTGGCAATCTATATGCTGCTCCAAAGGATGGATGTGAATTGATGAATAGAAATGAAGCATTAAATACAACATCATCATATGACGGCATTACTACTCCTCTACTAGCAGCAATATCAGGAAAAGCTGAACTATACAAAGATTTGTCCAGTGGTGTAAACAAAACACTAGAAAACGATAAAACAAGATTAGAAATCAATAAAATAAAAATTATTGGTTACTATGTGTTGATTGTTAATTTCAAATTAATTTCAAATTTAAAAATAGCATTTAAGTTCTACTTGAGCTAGTTTCATAGCTGTCCGGGAAACCAGTACATACATGGGAGATCCTTATGAAAAAGTAGCGGATGCGTAAGATGCGTACGGACGAATCAGCATCGCTGTCAAACAATATTGTGTGTCTCCTTTCCAGGAGGACCGTACAGGTTTCCCGGACAGGCGTGACCATAAGTTTTACGAATGGGGTACGTATATAACAGCCCCTAGATATTCACTTTTACTGCGTAATGTTATTAATTGTGCAACATTATTTATTAACGGAATACACTTAACGGAAATTTTAATTGAAGATTTCGCGATTAAACTGAAGTTAGAGGCAGTTTGATTTCTATCGCATAAATAATTTCGTTTTACCGCATAGGTTCGGAATAATTTGGCCCGTACACGCACAAGTATTATTTTTAACACGTGTTAAAGAAGCCATACACCTTGGGACAATCATAAAGTGCCAAAAACACTGTCGTGTGAAATATTCCATTTCAACGACGTCTTTTTAAATCGCGATAGGAATGGTTTCGCGTGAACAGGGCCTTTACTATTTTCGTCGAAAGCATTCTGCATTAGTTGACAGTGTTGACACTGTCACACTTGACAGTTTATACTGCTTAGTATTTGCTTGTGCAATGTTATTCGTGCGTATTTAAAGCGTATTTCACTCTTATTGGTGTAATAAAACATATTGCGCAATTTTTAATTTCAGTAATTAATTGTGTAGAGGCGACTTGAGATAAAAATATGCCGCACCCATATAAGGTATATCTTTTTATAAGTGTCCATAATTCTTCAATTCTAAACCAGAAGTCTAGTGGCGGTTTATTCGCTGAAAATATGTCCACATTGTATGCAGGATTTGGAACCTCGTCGATCAATCGCAAAATTTGCCAGTGCGCTTCTGTTGACCCAAACCATATTAGGGGACATTCGAACAATGAACTTAAACTGAAATAAAAATATTTATTAAATTAATGGACTAAGAACCAAGCTAGAAAAAAAAATGATTAATTATTAAAAACTACCTTGGCTCACAGCCCGGAAACCTGCGAAATCGAAGAGCTAAACCAAATAAAACTTATTCCGAAAAAAACATTGTATATGTCGGGATAAAAAGTGTTTTTATGTTAAGTATTCCAGGTTACAATATTTATCTGAGCCAAATATCAAACAAAACATACACGCATGTTTGAGATAATTTAACTTGTAATATTTTGAATACCTGTAAGGCATAAAACCGAAAAATAGAGGTATAATTATGCCCAGGAGAGCAAAACAAACACTCACCAAGCGAGGCAGCGTAACATTAATTTATTGTTAGGTTGTAAAGTATAAGAAGGAGAACGAGCAGTAGAAGTCTTGAAGTGTACCAACGCCCATAGACATCCATACATATTTTACGTAGACGTGTTTTCCTCGTTTTCGTCTCCCTTCCAATGCGCCACTGGCTAGTCACTAAAAGCACATACTCACTTTGCGGCGGTATCATGTCACCTCTTACAGCTAATTAAGCTAAGTAAGTTGTGTGCCTCGCGTTCTAGTGATAACTATATTTGACCAAAATAGTGAGGGTTCTATTCCCAGGTCGGACCAACCTGTTGTTGGCATTTTTCAATTTCTCATAAATCCAAAGTTGGTGCAACATCGCTAACTTTGACAAACCCTCGGTTCTACACCTCGTTTCTTTCCGGCTTTGTCGAATTGCCCTCCTTTTGGAATAGAATACTAGGAAACTAGGGAGTGCACTTGTGTCAGCGCACACACTTGTGTACTATAATATGTCCAGCGCAGTTGGGTAGTCTCTATAGAGATGGTCGCTGTAGCCTGACATTCGGCTACGATGACATTATTACAAAAGGTAAAACTACCCACCCTGAGAGTAGATCATAATAGAACCATTCCACAATAACAACATCAAACTTCTCATCTGGATCTCTCAGGAAGTTTTGTACTGTTCCATCTGTCAGAATTTTCTTGTGAAGTTCGTGAATAAAATAAAATATTGACAAAGACGGTGCATCATTGCGTCTGCCAACGCGGTTTTTCAGTTTAAATTCAACACCTAAAATTGTAAAAGGTTCCTTCAATTTTTCTCTAGATATAACCACAACGATAAAAAATAATTATCTATATATCAAGAGAACGAGGTGTGCGTCTAGAAGATACCCCAATAAAACCTACAGAAAATCCTCTGGTGAAGTGGTCGTTACCCCATCTGGGCCTTAAACTAACCTTGGCCACGGACGGTTGGTGAAATAAAGTGCTTACAGCTATTATCCGTTAGGTACCCAATAATTGCTATATCCCTTGAACTGAACTGAGCTTCTTAATTTGATCATTATTTGATCCAAATTTCCATTCAAATCTATAAAGCGATTTTGAAATAAATATTTACTTACGACTTTCAGTATTTGAAGCAAAAAAATCAGCTATTTGTGTCAAATCGATTTCTTTTAAATTTTCTTGTATCTGTCTCCGTGGGTAGGATGTGATGTGTACCACCTGGAAATTTCAATTTTTACTGTTATTTTCCTGCGCAATTTTTAATAACCTAATAATTAATTGAAAAACAAAAACATGAATGTTTAAAATATAGTACATTAATGTACCCAGCGTCTCTTGTGTTACTAAGACTAATCTAATAACACCACAAACGGTTTATTCCGTTGAGTCGTAACAATTCAGGCTGGCAAGAGACACCTACACCATAGCGAGAGGGCTAGAGTAGGAACCACACCCGATTGCGCTGTTCTAAAGTTGGTGAGGCTATCCTGTGGTGCGTTACTAGCCGTTGAGCTGCCCTGATCATTTATAGTTCCAGGGTACCACACCAGAGTTGACATTGGTAGCACTCCCAGTGGTTTTAATGGGTATTCGCCACTAATGTGCCACGAGCCCCACACACCACTGGACCCCATCCAGGGCCCGTGATAATGTGTAAATGCGATGCGATCAAATCAGCTCCTTTCTTATTATTTTTGTGTGGAGTATTCTCAGGTAATGCTCCTACAAACTCCAATTCGTAATTTGCTCATGTCTTCCTTGTAATTGTAGAAAATATCCGTCTTATGCCCAACCATGGCCTGAGAATGACTTCATCACACAAATCTAACAGACTGTCTTGAAAAAAAAAATTTTAAATATTTTTATAAGAACCAATATATCTTAGCCTAGCTCGGGTTATCGGTTGGACGTTGACTTTTGGGACAGCCTGTATACATCTGCTCAAAAAGAGTTGTCGCCCTTCGAACGCAGACGAAATTTTTAACGAATTATTTAGACGAATAACTTTACTGAAGGTACATTGAAAATATTTCAGCATTCTGATTGTGCATAAACATGTTTTGCAAGGTCGACTTTACAGCATGATTTTGATTGATTTTACAAGGTGCATAATTTGACAATTGCACACCGTTTTTGCGGTCGTTGATGATGATGATATTTTGGTGTTTTTGTAAATAAACGCTTGTAAATTAACGAATGTCAGTCGTACAAAAATTTCGAGGGGTTAACAGGGCATTACAATATTAGTGCGAGTAGGTACCTACAGAACGGTTATCTATTCATATACTATGTTTGTGCTACCTCATGACCAGCTGCTAGCAAATGATTGACCACTGCATGACCCAATATGCTGTGGCTCCTGGCCGGTACCGGGAACGCTACCAGGATCCTGAGGGCTTCGTTCATAGAAACCATTAGGGTTAGGAATGTAATTATCATTTTGTTCTTCATCTGTGAATAGTAAAAAATATAAATTAAATAAGGATTTGTAGATTTTTTTTGCGAGATTGTAAAATTATTCTTATGTAGTGGTAGAGGTGGTCTATACAAAAAAATGTACACTAATGTCATTAAAAATAGAGTTAAAATTGTTCTAATTTATTTTTGGTTTGGTGTTGATCCTGTAAATGGGTAAAGTAATTTAAAAAACATTACATTTTTATAAGAATTTTCTGCGAATTAATGTATTTGTAATACATTAATTCGCAGAGAACGAAGAACCATAAAATTGTTTCTGGTATTAATTTTGGTACATATCAAGTCTTGGTCACTTTAATGATTTCACGCTAACTTTATAAGGTGTTATATAGTTCTTTATAAGGAATCATAACTAAATAGTACCTCAATTAGGAAAGTTAGTGCGTTTCTCACATATTATTTCAGTCATTCTAGTGTCATCTTTAAGAAGTGTTACTTTAATGTTTTTTAAAGTATAAGATGTTGATCAGAAACCACACACTAAACTAAACAACAAAGCTGTGACATGACGGCGGAATAATATAAGCTGTGTCCGGGCGTAACGGCCCAATTCAGCTGTAATAATAATATCTGTGGACTTATCACACCACGTTAGCCTAGCCCTGTGCTAAGTACTGTAAGTACTTGTGTTGCAAGTACTAGACAACGGAAAATATTATTATTTAATATTTTTTATAAGAAACTTTATATATTTATAATGTTTATTATAGAAATAAATATAATATATGTTTGAACATGTAATGGCACTACTTGCTTCACTTGTTCAATTAGTTACCAGTTTACTTGTGTTATGTGTATCGTATTATTTATTTTCATTGTAACATATTAGGCACCATTTATCAATTCGTGCACTTATCTTAAAGGTATGATAAAGGTTATCATAAAGGTTATCTACAGATAGTAGTTTTTTAACTTCAAAATTTGATATCTTTTTTTTTTTGGTGACGCAAGGAAATGCATTTTAGCGCCATCGTTAGCCCTGGGGAGGGTTTCAGTGGTGTGTGGAGCTCGCGGCAAATTATAATACCGAATACCCACTAAAACCACCCCGAGTGCCATCAGTGCCGCCTTTGGTGAGGTGAGTGCGGTTGTACTGCACCACAGGACAACTTTGCGACAGTGTAATGTGATGAGGCCCCTATCCTTATCCCTAGGCCCGTGCGTGAAAGCACCTCCTACTGTTGCACTTTTATCTCCTCTTACTATAAGAGGGGTACAAACAGAGTCTACGATCTACAGTCCCTCTTCTTATAAGAGAGATACAAAGAACAGCCCCCTCGGTTCAATTGGCTCCGACCAAGGATACATCCCAAGCGACTCAGCCCTACTGCCGCGAAAAGACATGGAATGGTCCAACATGTTGGGAACAACTAGATATCATCGTGTTATAATCCTTCAGTGTTACATTATGGCGTTTTAATTCCTTTTATACTAACATTCTATAAAAATTCCTGAGATATACCACATATAGTACATGCGAGATACTTATCTTTTGTATAAATAAAAATTAAACCCCCGAAATGTGTAAGCGCATAACTTCAGAATGACTGTACGGAATTTGATAATTATTGTATGATTGTATTCGGTAGGACATAGCCAAGGCTAAATCGTTGCATCGATTAGTGTAAACGGCAGGAAGATCTATTTAATAGATTTTGAAAAAATCGGTATGACAGAGACTTTTGTGGACTTTGTTTTTAACACGTTATCTAATACGTATAGCTCCGAAGCTATTAGGAAACTAAAAATACTTTAGCCAAAGCCCGAAATTGGAATTTATTTAGGTATTTCCCAAAATGCCTAGGTCAAGCATAAAGTAAAGAAGTCAGCATGGAAATGGACTGAATAGCGATCTACCATGACATATTCGTACAAAGGACGAGGTAGTGTCATGATGCATAGGAGGAGGAGGATGTCATGCCATGAATAATGCATGACACTACATCCTATTATGTAACGGAATAACGGAATTGGGCTGGCACGACCGGGGAGATACCTCCCGCTCATATAATATCGCCGTAAAGTGCCATCTTCAGTGTCACGCTTCGTGCGGTTTGTGAGTAGCTGGTGGTCCATTGGGGGGCGGGGGAGGAAAGGCCAACACATCGCATAGTAATTATGTAGAAGTTCATGGGCGTCGGTACTCGTAAGACGGCTTCGATTACACGTTTGCCCCCTGTTCTATAAAAAATAACTTTGGGTGTCTGGTAGCTTGACGTACTCGTCAACATAATACTTTATAGAGTCTAGGAGACTAATAAATTTTCGCATGTAATTAGCGCTATAATGTACACTTGTCAGTACACACATGACACATGCTAACATATTGTATAGCATGATAACACAAGATACGCGATTTCAAACTGAACTGTCATTTGAGAAGCATTCTTAACTCGTGCATAAACTTATTTTTTTGCAAAGGCATGATGTTTGTATTGCTTCATGTTTTCGAACTTACGCGCATGATATTTAAGTTGTTATTGCGGTGCATAATTTGACAATTGCACATCTTTTATATTGACTGTTTTTTATCTTTATTTAAAGCATTAAGTCATTATTTCATAAAGAACAAATCAGCCTTATATCTACTGAAAAAATAATTATAGACATAACTCTAAATTCCTTATATATACCGGACGTTCTTGAAAGAACAATTACATACTGTGTTTATACATGGTGTGTTTTATTAACTGTCAACACAATGAAATGAACACAAGCTGCTTTGTCTTATTTCTGAGATGAGTTGAAACCGATTCTACCAACAGCAACACAGAAATTTATGAATACACCTGTTTGACTTGGGAGATGATGGAGGGAAACGTATCTGCATAAGCAACCGGATATTAACCGGACATGAACCGAATGTTAATAGGCATCGAAAGTTACAAATTGGCATCGATAGTTCGCCTGTGTGATCCTCATCTGCTTCGCTTTTCGATGTCAGATGATATCAGGGTCGGCTACCTAATCCAGGGGAGTTGACAAGGGCGCCAGTGTTTACACAGAGTGACTACCATTAACCACTGTGCCCCAGAAGGGAACAGACCGGATCCTAGATAAGGTCGAAAGCTATAAAAATATATAAATAACCTACCTTAACAATAATATCACGTTGTTTTATCACTACTTCACAGATCGCAAGCAAAGGTAGTACTGCAGGAGATATGTCGCTCGATTGTATGTAACGTAACGTATCCAAGGTCGGGTCAGTACGTATTGCAGTGACGGCATCGTTACCGGTTCCAATTTAGGGTCACGGCTGTATCTACATATGAGCCATTCTGAATGATTCGTGTATTCAACACCCGCTGTGCAACATATTACGGGCTTATCCCGGAATGACTCGTGTATCCTAAAACCGCTGTTTGATATGCAGGCTATTCCCAGAATGACACGTGTAGCCTACACCCACTGTTCAATATGCAAGCTATTCCCGTAATGACTCGTGTAGCCTCCAATCGCTGTTCAATATGCAGGCTATTCTCGTGATGACTCGTGTACTCGTACGAGAAAAAGTTAAAGTTGTACAAGTGGCAAGTAACTGGAATTGAAGTAAAAATAATAAAGTTAACTTCTCTCGAATTAACCTCACAAAGACTCATATACAAAATAAATATAAATTCCCAAAGTGGATCAAAGACGTATTCCCTGGCGCTCGATATAGCTATTCTTATTTTATATTATAAGGTCGTAGCATTTTATTGTTTTGCAGCACATGTTAGGAATACAATGTCTAAGTAAAGTTGTGGGCTACTGGCCGTGCTTTGATTATGACATTTGAATGTGTCCGTATTATACCTTTATTTCGTAGGAGGTAGTGCCCCGCTGCATCTCAACCGAACTGGAACAAAATTATTTCCGATATCAGTCAAAATACTCCGGCTTCTCCTTTGCCCCCTTATACTGTTACAAAACTTTGAACTCTGTTAATGATCCAAGAAATATGTGAAAATTTATTTAGTGAAACCTATTTATTTTTCAAAATATGCCAGAAGTCGGGAAGTTAGCGGTGTCAGACCCTCAGTGAGCACGTTAGGCCGTCGCGATTTCGGACTATTTCTGTAAAATAAATAAGTTTTAATTACTTTCTTTTACTAAACGTGGGCCTGCGTCTGATTACTCTCATGTCGGGCCGGTCTGCCGTCCCACTGGTATGACGGAATAGAAACTACACTTGTGTCTGTGCACACATATGTACTGTTTTAATATGCCCCGTGCAGTAAGCTAGTTAGATACTATAATAAAATAAGGAACACCGCTAGCACAAATTCGGGGAAGACATCAATTTGTAGAAGCTTCCCTAAGGACGCATGTATTCTTTGTATATAAATAGAAATGTACATTTCTTATACAATATGTAACCCTAATAATTCGTTATGTGTTCATGTCTTCTCGATCTAGATATTTCCAATGACCTAGACCTGACCTAAAGTTATATCAGAAATAGAATATTATTTTGGAGCTTATATTTCCACCGGTACAAATAAAACCGCTTAACAAGTCGCTGACGGATCAGGTACATTTTCCATAATGGAAGGGAGAAACGAGCGATCGGGGCCGTTTAATGATTTCCTAGGCCCATATAAATTCCCGTAATTGTTGTGTGTGTGTTCCCCTATTCCTCTCTAATGGGTTCTCACGTGTCACCTGTCATCTAGATGCCTAACGTAGCATTAATTAACCCAGTAATACGCCGTGAGGCTTCGAGTATAAGGGTGCGCGTTCTACCCTTGCATATGGCCATGGATGGGGCCCAGTAGTGTGTGGGGCTCACGATACATTATAGTGGCGTTTGCCCACAAAGACCACTGCGATGGCCATGAGTGTCGTCATTGGTGTGATCTGCAAATCATCAGGGCACCTCGGCACCTCGTCAGTACTCGAAGGCACCGAATCCACCTCCACAGATGGGGTGCGGTACAACTACATGACAATTCCGCCAACTTTTGGACAGTGCAATGAGGGGAGCGTCCCATCCTCCCCCCTTGTCCCGTGCCCAGAATCTCCTCCTCCGCTTGCTCTTTTGTCCCCTCTTTTTATAAGTTCTATTGGCTTGGCCTGGGTTCACCCCGGGTTACTGAGCCCTGTCGCCACGTCTAGCCTTAAACTATGAAGAGGACGACCGGCTGGCCCAGTTGGTAACGCGGCGGTTAGTCCGCGTGTTACGCCAGAGGTCGCGGGTTCGAGTCCCGCCTAGGTCATGGATGTTTATCTATGTACTATATGTATTTCTATAATAAATTTATAAATATTTATTAAGTTATTTATACTTACACAACAATATTAAATATATTCCCGTTGTGTAGTACAATTATCACAAGTTCTTACGGTACTTTCCACAGGACTGGACCCACGTGGTGTGATAAGTCCACAGATAGTATAGCAGTTATAGCACTTATTGTTATAATTGGGATGCATGCATCGAGCCAGGCTTAACCTAGCTTTACACACACACCGCACTAAGGAACATAACATTGGTCACAGGAAAGTCACAAGCCACAAGAAACGCGAGATCGTAGCCCCCGTCTCAAGCCAGTATGTGTGCGAAAGAGCCATGTGAGCGAATGGTATTTCTCTGGTCGTACGAGCCCGTTTCGACTGATATAACGTCATTCCTAATATACCCAATATTATATACCTACTACTACTTTATATAATAATAATAATACATGTTTATTCAGTACCACATATTAACAAATATAGGCATCTAAGTGACTGTCTAGTGTGAGTGTGTGTGTGTGTGTGTGTGTGTGTGTGCGTGCGTGCGTGCGTGCGTGCGTGCGTGCGTGCGTGCGTGCGTGTGTGCGCGTCTGTGTGTGTCCGTCTGTTCTACCACCTTCCCGGTCTTCTCCCTGTCTTCGGACTTATATAATCCCATAACGTCCGATCGACAATTGTACAAAAATTCTTCCAACTCGAAGGTCCTTTCGCCGGACCGGAGAGTGTGACTTCGGGGATTCTTATCACCCCCTGATCCACCGTTCCGAGTTCGTTACTGGGATAGCAGAGCTGCCGGAGACAGGAGCCGGTGTTCGTGCTGCTTTTTATGGGCCTAATCAACGCGCTTGACGATCGTGTTGGGTATGAACTGTGTGGGGCGGAACTTCCATATTAGAGAGGTTCTGACAGCCGTTTATCTGTCGCCTGACTGCGCTGATGGTGGGTAGTACAAGCAGACGGTGGGGTCGTCACTTCCCAACGCCGAACGTTTTAGAGTGAGAGTTCTTATACATTGTAAACTTTTTTTTTATCGTGTGGAAACCCCCTCGGGTACCGTCTCAGCAGGGCCATGACTGAGATATCTGACTTGGACCAACTAAAACCACACGTAATTTTCTAGAGAAAAATTATCATCATCATTTTCATCATTATCAGCCCTTATCGGTCCACTGCTGGACATCGGCCTCTTCCAATGAATGCAAGACGACCGATCTCCTGCTACTCACATCCATCCCGGACCGGCTACTACACGGAGATCGTCTTCCCACCCGGTGAACGGTCGACCAACACTTTGTTTACCTAAGCGCGGCCTCCACTCCAGAACCTTACTGGCCCATCTGCCACCTGTTATTCTGAGTATGTGACCAGCCCATCGCCATTTCATCGTGCCTAGAGATACATCACAAGTTCATAATAGTTTAATGTTATCATTGGATACCATTTTCATTTCATTTCATTGACCAAATTACTGGCTACATGTTATCTCAATAATTAAAAAAAAAATTGACATCTAATTGTAACCAGAAACTTTCATCGCTCGCTAGTGGAAGTAACGTATGATATTTAATAACGATGACTAATAAATATGGGATTTCTGATACAGAGTATAAAATAATTCTGAAACAAATGGAGAGGCGAAAACAATTTAGAAAGGAATACTTAAAACAAAGGACTAATCCCTATTTACATGCCCAAGAACCTGGCCACGTGGTAAGTAAACATTTATTTCGACAGACAAAGTCAATAAATATTAAACATTCAATTTTTGTCTCACAACAGTACAAAATTTAAGCGTATATACTTATATACATTACAATATAAGTATAGCAAAAGCGTGTAAACTATTTAGACTTCAACGGATTATTAGAGAAAATATAGGTTATGTTTAGATTATAGAATCTTTTGAATCAATAACGTATAATTTTGTGCATTTCCCTAAGCGTAACACATATTTAAGCTGATGAGATATCTTCATTTTTATTAATCCCAATATGATATCCGCGAAAGTTTGTAAGTATACATGGACGTTTGTTGTTTGTTGCTCTTTCACGGAAAAACTACTGAATGGACTTTAATGAAACTTTTCAATAACACATCAGAATAACACGTAGGCAATAGAAATAGTAACGTGTACGTGGCGTTGCCTGTAGTTAAGGCGGACGAATTCGCGGGAAACAGCTAGTACATTACGGTATTGTCTTTTTTTATGTTCTACTTCCGCGTTCTATTTTTTATGTACCACTAACTATGTATTAATGATATGCGTACCGTAGTATTAATTGTCCTAAATAAAGTTTTATTCTAACCTGTTCTAAACGTTCTCCATATTTGTTTTAGTTTGATGAAAACCATCAGAGATATATAGCAATGCGAGATACTGGGATTGAGCGTTTCAGACCTAACAGAAGAAATATTATATTTGGCATATGGTCTGTAATCGTACCAATGTTTTGTTTTGGCTTGTTAGTGAAGGCAGACCGAGAAAAACAGGAACAAAACATTAGGACTGGTGCTATTCGCTACAGAGATCGCCTGTTCAAGTTACATTGAGTGGATGTCTTGTATTTAATTTTAATTATAAATCTATATTCCGAAATTATTTATCAACGTAAGCATTCCTTTCTACATTCCTTGCGTTCTTCTTCCATTGATTTTACCATATAATTTCGATGCTAAACTGGTCAAAATGATGGATCTATTGCTATTGCATTCTGTACGTGAATCCTTGTCTTTATACAAAGGCCCACGATGCCTGCTCATAGCCAATACTCGTTCTACCGTTCCAGCACATTTTATCATATATCGCACTCACTAACTGAAGAGTACCCGAATGCAGAGCCACCATATTTGATCATCTCTGCAGTAACCTTGCCTAATCTCCCTTGCAAAGTAACGCCTTGGCACGCCGCCCTGCCACTGCGTCACCTGATAAGACAAAGGTGGACGCTACATCACGAACGGACTTATTTATGTAAGTTCACAAAATATTACTGCATTGTTTAACACACTTTATGTGCTTCTTAGAATGTCACCATCCTTGGGCTGAATCCTTTTCATTGTGGAGACTGCCGAACAATTCCCAAACTTGTCACATCGCTCCACAAGAGTTTGGTGTTGGCCTGGTTTTTCTCTTTTCCTATTTGTTCCCCAGTCTGTCCACCGCTTTTTGGCCGTCTATTTCACTCCTTTTTAAGGTTTAAGTGACTTAAAGAATTCACAGACATTCATTAAATTCTATGATGACAATTCATTTGCAAACATGAAACATAGTCTAGCCAAGCTTGCATTCACTTCATCATCATCTCTTTCACATCTGCATCCTTGCATCTCTACTCATTGACTTGCACAGTTTTGTACTTCCACAGGCCTCTTTTCCTACAACCGCCTTATTTATGTAGTTATGTAGTAAGAGGTAATGTCGTGCTATATTGCATCGGCACGACTGGGAGGGTTAGCTCTCGCTCATATGATACCGGCGTAAAGTGACAATTTTGATGACGCGTTCCGTGAGGTTTGTGAGTAGCCGGTGACCTATTGGGGGGGAGAAGGAGAGGAGGGCAAGTCATCAAGATTTTAATTATCCCAATGTTCATGGGAGTCGCAAGTTGTTAAATGTTCGTTTGAAAAAAAAACTTTTTTAACATTCAGGTCGAGCAGTTTAACGTACGCCAAGTCTTCCGGCTGAAACTAAAGCATTTTGGAGAATAATTGAAAATGAAGATTCATAGATGTTCTGAATTTGATTCAGGTAGATTAGGTTATATTTTGAAGTTTGACAAAATTTATTTAAACGCTTCTACGCCACCTTTGACAACTCTCAAAAACAAATAAGAGCAAACACCTTTACACATTTTGTTGAAGTTATTCAGTTAACGTGTTGACAAAACACGCAAAGTTTGTGACCCTTTTATTTGTGGCGTAAGCAATTTGCCCTACTTGACTCCACTCCACAGTCTACTTACGAACAAGTGAGTTGAGTCAAGACTCAAGTTTGTTCTGTGTGTGAGAAGATAGGTCTCAACCCATTTACCTAAACGTGACTGAACATTATTTTAACGTATGTTAAGTTTACTATCTGGGCCGCAGCTTAGAACGGTAGAAATATTTCAAAACTTAGCTTAACCGACTGAATGCCTGAAGTAATAAAATGGTTTTGATGTATTACTTTAGGTTGTAAGTATTCTTCTTTATTTTTCTTTTGAATAGCTTATTATATTATACAATAATAAGACACCAACTCGTTTCTATTCAATAACAGATGGATAACAAGTAACTGGCTGTCTAGCCGAATAACTTGCAAATGTTTTAACTCGTTTAGTTCTCTTCGTTTAGTAGGTATTTATTTCTCGTGGTGGCATGATTCCACATTCGTAACACTTCATTATTAATCTTAATTTATTTTATATTATATTTTATTTTTATTCCGGATGTGGTAAACACCAAAACATCTACGTACACGTCCGTTTATTTCTTTCCGGATTGTAATACATATTTATTAATAATTATTCATAATCAATGAATGAACGAATGAATGAAAGGGGCGCCTTCCACTGCAGCAACAGGTTCAAAAAAGTTTTTTCACACTCAAACCTGTATATATGATATTTGTGTGAAGTTAGGTTCGATACATACAATAAAATGTGTAAGGTGAGAATGAAATTACATTCCGAACAACCTCACATTTATTCTCTTATAACATACTGTAAAATATGTTTGGTATATAATATTATTGTTAACAATCTTTAAACTTCAAATTTTAATTGCAATCATGAGTACAAAAATGTTACTCTTTATATGTTTAAACGTGATGATATCCTGTGAGGGTCCCGGAACTTAGTATAAAATTATATATTATTTAGCATTATAACACCAATTAACAATTAAGATACTATTACAATATTTAATAATAAATGTCATAATTCTTATATTAATTTATAGTGTTAACAGAGCCTTAACCTCGCGTTAAGTTTATCAAGCGGTCTCCGGTGGTGGCCATTGTCGAGGCTGGAACATGAGTAGCAGGAGTACGAGCCACTTGTCAAATAAGTAATGGTAAGTGCCTATATTCGAACCTGGGACCTCGAGTCTTCGGGCTTGAATTAATTGCGAGTTCTAGGACTTACCAAACAAAAAAAAACTGGTTGTCTGTAAGTTGGATTACGAATGATTTAATTTTAGCTAATAGTATATCGGAGAGTGATAACGGAGAGCGTGTTAAGACGGCCCTGCGCCTGGTACCTTTCCGGTCGTGTACGATGGCCCCCTCATCAGAATACGAAGCGTGGAACACAGAGGGAATAGCGAGTGCACTTATTACTAGTTCCATGTGTGTCCATGTCTCCACACTGTGTACACGAATTGTACTAAACTTGTGCACAATAGTGTATCCTGCGTAGATGGATGGAGTTGGTCGACGTAGCTGAGTTTTGGCTACGCAACCAGCTATATAGCACGCTAATTTAGCGGACTTTATAATAATAATGTAATTAAAATTATATGAGCTATGAAATATTAAAGAAAAAATACTATATAAACATAAAGAACTAAATTGTAATGTATTGAACATAAAACAGAAGAGGCAAACAGAAGTAGGTAGTCATTTCCTAACATTAAGATGGCAAAGTAAAGAAATGTATAGAAAAACACTATTGTATAGGTGCTACTGCTATAAGTTCTGCGTTTCTAAATTGAAATATGCTATGTAATACATTTTCTTTTAGTAAAGGCATGTAATATCAAAAAATATTTTTTGTCACTAAAATCTTAGTTGTGCCTTTCTTTTCAAAATAAATATTTTTGTAAAATGTTTAGCGACACCTGTGTGCTTGATACGAAACCATTGCAAAAAGGAGGGTCTTAAACCCAAATAGAAACGTTATTCACGTCATATTTCATGGACTTTGAAAAAAAGCCAACAAAATAGTTGCTAAGTGCGTACTTAGTACTTACACGAACAATAAACGAATACACTAACTTAAATACACGAATAAACTTTACTTCGAAATGTTTGTAAATTTTTGCACGCCGCCGCGCAATGCGCCCAGTAGGTTAAGTGTAAATAAAAGTTACATGGAAAGTTATTGGATTTATTGGATAGTATGCGTACACGTCATCGCGTCCAAATGATTCAAGACTTGACTAACTATAAATGATATGCACGTTATATGAACCATGAATAATTAACAAAAAAATGGCAAAAATATTTCATCAGACTGTAAGTGTAATGGTACCTCACATCGCCACGAGATGGCATTCTTTAAAAGCAAACTAAAATATTTTCCATAGAATTTGATATTTTGACTGAAAATAGCGACCGGGGAGAGTGTCTTAATAAACATCAATCATAGCTGTACCTTAACGGATCTTATCACGAGTTTATTTATATTATACTTATTTTGTAAGGAATCGAAGCTGTCGCCCCTCTGGTGCCATCTCCGCACGGCTATTACGGAGTCGGAGTGGCATCCTACTACAAGTTCGGTTGAGCAGATGTGACAACCAACCATAAGAAATTTGCTGTGGGCACCGCTAACGTCCGCCCTGGCTATGTATACATACATTTATCAACGCGCTGAGTGAATCAATAAGTTCTTTGTCTTGGCATGATCACGTCATCCTTCTAGGTGACTTCAATATAAACGTATTGAACACTGGAGGGAGTAGCACATTACTACTGAACGATCTCTTGTCCAGCTTCGGTCTTTGGTCTTTTTGGTCAACAAATATTTCACTGAATCTACTCACTGAGGCGTTCATTCTGATACCCTGACCGACCTCGTATGCACCGACGCGAACGTGTCCCGTGTATGGGTCGATCACGTCACCTTGAGTGATCACGCGTTGGTGGTGTGTGAACTGAAAATTAAAAAGATCAAAATGCAGTCGAAAACAATACGATATAGGCCTATCAAAGATATTGACACGTCTTCTTATTATTACATAGAGCTTGTAGACTGGAGCGCTATGAATGACGAGTTTAATGTCGATGAAACAGCTATATATCTAACATCTAATTTACTTAGTCTTCAATTGTATTGCCCCAAAGAAATTAGTAACCATTAGAGAAAAGAGCTACCACTGGGTTACTTATGATATCCGTTTGTTGATGAACTAAGATACAACTAAGAATTCGTCTCGGCTAAGTTATTATAGAGCTTGAAAACATACAGGCCATCAGTGCTGAAAAAGATGCCTACTTAAAAAATATATTTGCACTAACATAGGAAACCCAAGATCCATGTGAAACATATTAAAGATAATGTCAATTTTAAAAGAACTGATGCTTAACTTCCTAACCACTTGTGTGACATAGAACAATAAAATTTACATTTTCTGACTGTTCCCGGAGACAATATGATATAAGCACACAGTATGCCGACCACTTCATAATAACAAGTTTAATGACAC
Organism: Eumaeus atala; assembly: GCA_017140195.1. Taxonomy (NCBI): domain Eukaryota; kingdom Metazoa; phylum Arthropoda; class Insecta; order Lepidoptera; family Lycaenidae; genus Eumaeus; species Eumaeus atala. The sequence continues at coordinate 77,908 of JAFELO010000983.1, forward strand.
TGGTACTTATTTTCATTTACGCACTGTGACGGAAGGAGAGGTAGCGCGTTTCATCCGTGAACTAAAATCTAATGCCATATGTTCCGATGATATCTCCTAGGACATGCTGCCTTTATCACTTCCGTATACACTTGGTGCCTTCACAAATTTAATAAATAAAAGTATATTCTCCTCGACCTTGCCGAGCATATGGCGAGATGCAGTGGTGCGCCCTATCCCCAAAATAGCCAATCCTGTAGGGTTTAGGGATTTACGTCCAATAAGCATCTAGTCGTATAGTTCTAAAATTTCAGAAATAGTTGTTTGTACAAACAGATTACTTAGAGAGTAATAACATCTTACCAGTTATGCAGTCCAGTTTTAGGATGCGCCATAGCACAACTACCGCTCCAGCGAATGTAATAGATGATATTCTTCATGTTCCAGATGACTGTAATGTTACAATCATGGTGCTTCTTGACTTCTCCCGAGCATCGATGCTGTCAACATAAGATTACTACTGGAAAAGTTAAGATTTTACGGATTAGGGGAGGCCTCTGTACTGTGGTTTGAAAGCTATTTGCGAAATAGACGCCAAATGAGAGATTAAAAAAGAGAAAGGAAGTGTGGTCGCGGTGCAATCTCGTTAGTCCCTCAGAGTTCGATATTAGGGCAATATTATTTAATACTTATTCCGCAGACGTAACGGAATGCATTAGAAACTGTAAATACCATATTTGTGCAGGTGACCACCAGATTTACCTATCATTTAAACATAGCAGTGTCCCTTGAGAAAATCAATAGGGATCTGGAGTGACTTTTCGAGTGGGCTAGATACATTTGGTTTTAAACCCATACAAAACTAAATACATAGTGCCTGGTACCCCCAAATTGGTTCAAATAGTTAAAAACTCTAATCCATTCATCGCTATGACACACAGAATTTACGGAGGGACAGAAGCCCATAACCTAGGGCTAATGATAGATGAGAACATGCGCTTTGAGAAACATGTAGTAAAAATAATACGTAACTTTTTTTACCTGTTAACAAGTCTTATATCGTATTAGAAACTCACTGAATGAAGAGCTACGTGTCAGTTCACAGTTCAACTACGTCGATGCTGTAATACTAAGGTTACTAGAGCGAACTAAAAAACGTATTCAACGTGTTCAATATGTCTGTGCATGTTACTGTTTTAAAATTCCCCGGCGAGATCATGTACTCCTTGTTTAAACCAGGCATCGATACTGAAAATGGAGACTCGCATGCGGTTACAACTCGTGACTATGCTGTTCGGCGACATTAAGCATGGGGTACCAGTCTATTTGTTTTTGTTACACATTTTTATTATATATTTTTTTATGGAATTGAATATTATAATGTTTCTAATGTCCCTTATATTTAATATTACTAATTTCCCATATATTTTGCTTATTGTATATGTGTGTGCGTATATTTGTATAGGTTATGGCTAAGGTACTGCGTGTGGATGCTAGAGGTCGGTGATATCTTGGATGGACTTGGTACACTGCCGCAACGATAAGTTAAAGGTTGTTCCAGAAAATCAGCGTTAGGACCATCAATCCTAATTTATGCACAGGTATCGCCTTTTTGTGCGGCATATTTAATTAACAAATTAGGGTTTATAGTACCAATTACATATATTTTCTTTTTCTATATTTTTTTCTTTACTTTGGTTTAAAAATTGTAATAACAATGTACCCTGCTGCTTCACAAATAAAGTTATTTTTATTTATTTATTTTACTACTTTTATTCGGTTCAAGTCCGACATAACAATGTCGGACTTGAACCGAATAAAACCGAACTGTGCTCGGTCTCGTAAATCTGTGCCGGTGTGCCCGGTGGACCCTAGAGAATGATGATCCCTGGAGGCCCTGGGGTTTGTCCCCTGCTGTGTCCCCTAGACAGAAACGAATACAGGTGACAAGAGACAGAATATAGGTAAATTAAAAAATGTGTAATTGAAAATAGAAATAAAAATATATGTTGTATAGAATTTATGGGTTGAAGGATGGAAGCACATCAGCAGTTTTATTATACGTGAGGATGTTAGGTGGAGTCGATAATCCCCAATGTTTGTACCTCAATACTATAAAAAACATTTTTCCAGTGCGTTCAAATGATTCAAGACTCGTGACTAAGTGTAAGTGATGTGCATTGTATGTATTTCATTGATACCCTTTCTCGGACATATATGTAATATTGATAGGAAAGGGAAAAAATCACAGACCTTTGAAAGCGAGTGTTCGTGTTGGTTAACAGAGAAGTAAGATGAAAATGTAAATTTTTGTCTATCTAATCTCGCGTGGGCATAGTCCTGATATATGCAGAAATAAAAGAAAAAAAAAGGGACTGGATCTGTATTTTGATAGTAGCATTTACTAGATCTATATGGCTACTCATTTGATAGACCGTATCAGTAATGTGTTAGTTTGAATAGTATATACCACGTGTGAAAGTTGGATATTAAATTCTATTTAATTGTAACTGAGTAATACATATTGCCTGATTTTAGTTGGCTCATGAAGCCAAGAGAACCTTAACTCTACTCCTTTACCTATTTTTATTAAATTGAGATTTAATGTGAAGATATGAAGTCACCATAATCTTCCACTATTGAAGTTGAGGATTGAAGAACAATCAGTCTGCTGCTTAGAGGACTGATTTATAAGACATAGAAAGGATACCTCCTGGTTGCTGCGGGGAGTCTCAAACAACTGTAAACATAATACTTCGTTCCCTCACTTTTTACTAACCCTTATTAAAAACTGTACTGATTCCATTGTTTGTTTCTGGTACTATCTTAAGATTGCTCTTAACTGTGAATGTGGAAAGACCATGATGAAATAAATGTATTTGAAAGTCTAACTAAACCTCTAATAGTCCTTTACCCCCTATTCTTGGTGACTCCTTGTATAGATTTTTTTTAGAATAAATAGTAATAGAATATATAATCGCAAGGTCGGAAGCGCTGTACAAGTTTACTTAACGCCTTCATGAGGAAACCAGCAGTCTGATCACGTGCTGGTGAATACTTACAGCTTTCCAGCCACGCATCAGGCATTAAAATGCCAGCTCTTAAAAGTAGCATCTCAATAAAACAACACATTATTTAGTAATTAACTATCCATATATTTCAATTATCTCTTATATATAACTATACTTTCTAACGCTCCGCGCACAATATTTGGTTTAAGTCTACGAAGACGAATCAACAGTTAGTGATAAATAATCAACAGTTAAACAAACATCTAAACGATTACATTTAATACGAAATAAATGTAAACCCAGATTACGTTGCATTTAACACAAGTATTACAATACTGATTCATCTCAACTATGGTAAATCGAACTATGCTACATAGTGGGGAATGTCAACTTTGGCATAAAATATTAATCAACAACAAAAACTCAAAGACACTCGAAACGATCCTTACGTAAGTATAAATTAGAGAAATACTGATTAAAGTCTAAACTAATGAAGTATTTACAACGCCGGTGGCGGACTTAAATGAAATCAGGCAGAAACTTAGATAAACGCTGGCCATACGCCACACTCACAACGTAATTGCACTGCGCTGAGAAATACATATTTAAATAGCTAACATTAGATATACTATAAGATCTTGCACCATGTATAGGCTTCTACTAGAAAAGGCTGCATGTAGGTACCGTTTGTTAATCCCTAATACAAATTTTATTTACCTACACTATCAAGATTGGTTGCAACACGCGCCAAAGTGTATCGTCTGAAGTCTGTAGGCGACAATTAAATTCAACAGAATAAACGCTAACTTCAGAGCATTCCGCCATGTTGGCGCGCGTTGTCAAAGAATTTAAGCTGTGCGGTGACGAGAATTCAACATTTAACATCGACGATAAAGCGACTGTACCTACAACACTGAAGTTCCATATTAAGAAAAATTCCACACAATATTGGAGTTAAGAAAAAGGAACATGTCATGGAGTAACCCATGATTTCGATGACTTTATCGAGTAAATAGAGAGAGACAAACGTATATATTTCTTTTCACTTCTATTTACCTTTACATGTTTCTATTTACTTAACTCGACTTCATGTATTTAAATGTGATCACAGAAGATGGAATTACATTCATAAATTACACAGACAAATATTTTCACGTAAAAAAAGGTAGAATAAGCTACATTTTACTAAATTTACTAAGATAAAGCATATATCTAGTATATGAAAGGTGTTAATTTTTATACATAAATTTCTTTGTAAAGTTTCACTATTAAGAAATAATATATTAATTAACTATAGAAAATTCGTTTACATTCATAAATTCTAATATTATTTTAAATAATATTGTGTACCGAGAAAAGGTATTGTACGTATACAAGAATATAAAAAAAAACACTATTGCACGTTATATGTAAATATTTTTACATTTTAAAAGTGATGTTAGCATATGACATAATTATTGGCTGTATATATATATATACCTCGATGTCGCAAGATAAACCTGCTCTAAATATGTTAAAAAATCAATACAAATCATAAGACAATTAGCGCAGTGAGTACAAAACTATTTAAGATCGATACTATCTTATTTTATTTATTTATTTCTCTTATACATAAGAAATAAAATAAGATCCGTATATCAGAATCTTCTCACAAAGTCTTTTTTTACCCTTAAACATTTTTTGTCGCGTTTCTGCATTTGGCATGAGATTCTAGCGTAAAAGACTTTCTTTAGCATCTGTCGGCTTCCATTAGTTGTCTAATTTTGACCTTGACTGTACAGGTCAAAACGGCGGGTAGTAGGATCAGATTTGGAAGAAAGTCTTCTCAATTGGATTTGTAAATCAGAGTACGCTGTACACGCTCTCGCCAGATTAGGCAGTAGAATCATGCGTGGAGGGATTTGGTATGATGGTGGTGGTCTCTCGCAGCCTCCTCTCTTTGGACGCGGACGCCAGCTCCGACTGTAACGACATCACCCTCTCTCGTAGAAATTTGATTTCGTTCTGCCAAGTCTGAAAAGAAAAAGATATTGTGCGTTTGTTATGTTGTTCGACCCTGTACCAATATAAGATACTAATGTTGTATGGCGAGAAGTCTTTTTGAAAGACATTAACGTAGTTTAACATACGCCGCTATTGCCCGAACTTACGATATTCAATTTAGCATACGCTGTAATTACCAGAACTCACGATATTCTACTTAACATACGCCAGAACTTACGATATTCAATTTAGCATACGCTGTAATTACAAGAACTCACGATATTCTACTTAACATACGCCAGAACTTACGATATTCAATTTAGCATACGCTGTAATTACCAGAACTCACGATATTCTACTTAACATACGCCAGAACTTACGATATTCAATTTAGCATACGCTGTAATTACCAGAACTCACGATATTCTACTTAACATACGCCAGAACTTACGATATTCTGTTTGAGCAGGTCCAACTTGTCGTTCTTGAGACGGCACACCTCCTGCCGCAACATGTCTGCGTCCACGGGCGGCGCCGCGCCCGCCTCTGCCGACGACATCGATTCTAGACCTGTGTCGCTGTCCACGTATACTGCGCCTGCGCATATTCTCATTATGTTACTTTCAATAGCATCATTGTGAAGCATGGGAAATTTATAATTACTTTCACGCCTACAAATATAAGAGTTGCCATGCGGCATTGCTTGTAAAATGGGAGGTGTCGGTCTCATGATACCGACGTCGACTGTGTAATATTGCTGATATCAACGTCTGCCGTAACATAGCTACTTCTTGGAACTATATGGGTGTAAGTTACATAAAACCTGTCAAGTGCGAGTTGGCTAGTGTATGGACTGTTCCGCAAAAATTTGGCAAACTTAAATTTGCGGGCTTACGCACTCATTTTGTATGAAAGAACCACACATGTAATTTGGTTTGGAATTGTTTCTATGCTGTAAGCAACTCTAAATGTTTTCTTATCAGCCGGATAAACAGAGAACATCTTTTGGGGGATTCCTATACAAAGGATAAAAATAAAGATAATAATGGAAACAAAAAATATGCTAATGATATACTTTATACCATACGACTGAATTAAAACTTAATACTAACTTGAGGTTATTTCATGCACTAACCATGGGATGAAAAAAGAAAAATGTGTGCATTGTGCATTTCTCTCTTGCCTCTATAGAATATACGAAACGTAACTCTCTACTTCTATCTCCGCCAACTTATATCCATCTCAACTTCCGTTGACCTCTTTTTCGTAACGTTCTCGTCACGCATTCACCAGTTTACTCAAGTCAAGCGTCAGTAAAGAATTTTTACTTTAATGACTCAAGAGTCATCATGCCACTTTTTTTTCATGTTCCATCTGAACCTTTTTTAGGTGAGGAGAGATCCAACAGATTAAAAGAAGAACACCTAAAGTCGCACACTACACTTAAATACCAGAACTTAAGTTGGATGGTTTATGATTCTATTAACTAAGGTCCAAATGATAAACTTCTACAAGACTACATCAACTTGAAAAGCGTTTACTCATAAAACAGATTTTAAATGATTAGCAAACAAAACAAAACCTACAACATCTAAATATCAGGACTAACCTGTTTTACCACAACTCAGCCAATCCTTGTCGTCTGATTAAACAAAATATTTTGTTACGAAAACTACAACAAATGATGACTAGTTTTACAGCCATGTTGTAGCGCTACAGCGAAAAACGTATGCTTGGGCTATATGTTAACCTACATTCTAATTTTAAATTAAATAATGTGTTATGATATTTAATTAATACGTGAGCTTGTGCTAATTTATAGTTACTATGATTTAGGAAAAAGGTGTTTCAACATTAGGACGGGAATGGCGGTAGAGTGATTGTGCCATGACCGAGCGCTAGATGGCGTTTCTGGTATCGAATTGTCAAAGTGAACATAAGTGAAATTTGATATAAATTAATATTTATACAATTGTACGCATCAATCATTCGAAATCGTGGAATTATTGATGCAGTCTTAAAATTACTTCTAAAATTAATAAGAATAGCGCCATCTAGCATTCTATGGTGGTTATTATTCTCAGTGTACGTCAGTCAATGACGCAGTCACTTTAAATCGACAAGTAAGCGATCGTAATTTATTCGAACCAAAATAATTGAAGCTCCACGTAGCTGAAAAAATTTATAAAGGGAATATTATTTTACTCTAAATTATAAAAGGCGAGTACAACTCACCAAGCGGGTCCAGTTCGACTGAGTTGAGACTGGAGTCGTCGCTGTGTTCGTGCGGCCGGGAGGGCCGCGGCGGGGCGGCGCGTGACGTCACGTTGGGGCTGGACTCGCCTGAGCCGCTGGAGGCGCCCGCAGACCGTACCGACACCGCGCTCGCTGACGACGACGCGACGGACGACTTCGAGCGGCCGCACTGGATATAAAAAAATCCTGTTTGACCATGTTTATATCGCACACGGGCTCTTGCTCGTAAATTCCTCCACGAGGACTTAGACAAGAGTATAAAGTAATGTTTATATCGCACACTGGCTCTTGCTCGTAAATTCCTCCACGAGGACTTAGACAAGAGTATAAAAGATAGTATTTCTATAGCTTATTTGTTATTCTAGTATATGAGCTACAACATTGCCAAGTTTAATCGAAATCCATAAAGCAGATTCATACATACAAACTTTTACAAAATATCGTATTTCATAATGTTTGTAAGATACTGTGACATAATTATATTACTTTGCTAAAGCGAATTGAAAACTAAACCAGCCTCTGCATAACAAACCTGATTATAATAAATTACTCGGTACAAGTAATAATTTCTAATTTTTTCAATTTCTTTTTGTCGAGATTACACTATATAAGGGGGGGGGGCAGTACGAGCAGTCGTAGCATTTAGCTACCGTTGCCCATTCCGCGTGTAGAGGTTTTTTGTGTGTACTTCCAAACCGCGCTTTCATCCACTTTAAATGTATTCCAAGAAAATTATTCCGGTTTTTTTTTTCGGGATTAAAATTTTATTTTACAATATCTAAATATTTCATCCAATAAATGACATCCAAATTTGTTCAGCTTTTGTGTGAGACGACAACAAACATAGAGCGGAAAGAAAGAAATTTCGGAGTGTGGGCTGGACCTAACTGTGTTACACTTGGTAGCAGAGAGCATATCCCTCAACTACGAAAGGATTAAATGTAACTTTCCTAAAAATATAAAAGATTGCTTAGTTGGAGAGAGAGACGTACACATACCCTCGATTTTATTAAAATGATTAAAGTTTACAAATCTAATTAAGTTGATTCCGTGGTTTTTAATTACCTGAGTTGTTATAGAACAACCTTAAATAAAATAAATAAAAAAAAATATTAATAAGTACCTTTACATTTAATATTTATATTATTAGGAGTGTTTCTATGAAATTACTTACGTTAGAGGTGGGAATATCGTTGTTGATTTTTTTTGTCAACGAATTGGTCTTCACGCTGTCGCCAGAGAGGTTCGTGTCGATGCTCGGTGATCTGGAATCGAGGAAATCGATTTTTTATAAGAATTTGATAATACAACAATCGTAATAAATGATTTTAGGGTGTCACTCTATATATTTTTATATAATCTCTGATTCAGATTGTTTGAGTTATTGATAAGTTAATGACATTTCTGCACTGGTGTAAAAAGAAGAGGCCCCGTCTGATCAATTAGTAAAGGCCTTTAACAGACGCCAAGATGGCAGATCCCCTGCTACTCTAATTTAACCAGATCTATATTCAACTGGCACTTTCTTCTTTTCCTCTACCGTTTCTTTATATACTGTCCGTAGTTTCATAAGTCGTAAAAAAAGGAATTTTCCTCACCTATCTTTACTGCCTCGTATGACCCTTATGACGGTGTCTATGAGCGTGGTTCGACCGTCTTGTTTCGGGGTGCCCTCGGGCTGCGGCGAGGCAGGTCCCGCCTCCTTCTTCACACCGCCCAGGAACTCTCCGGTCTTCTCTCTCAGCTTCTCGGCCAGCGATTGTAGCAGAGATGACCGCGTTCTCTTCTGCAGTTCGGCGAATTTGGCGGCGTTGTAACACGCGTTCTCGGCGTTTATTAGTTTGGTGAGGAGGAACTCCTTGAACTTGCGGCCCTTGCGGAACACGGCCGGCTGGGGGAGGGTGGGGCCGAAAAATGGGACGTCCACGCGAGCCGTGACGGCCACTTTGTACCTGGAATTGAAAGTGATCGGGTTGCTACAATCAATATCATGTTTTTTTTGTATAATGAGGAGGAATTTTGGGAATTAACGAAGAGGTCATGCTGTATGCTAGGAGGTAGGGCCGTGCATGGTGCATGACACTACATCCTCCTATGCGTATACGTCTCGATCGCATAATACCGCCGTAAGGTAACATTTTCGGTGTCGCGTTTCGTGCGGTTTGTGTCTAGCCGATGGCCCATTAGGGGAGGGAAGGAGGGCAACGCACCGGCATAGTAATTATTGGATGTTCATGGGCGTTGGTACTAGTAAAAAGTCTCCGATTCCTCGTTGCCCCCCTCCCCCTATTCTAATTAAAAAGGGATTCAAATGAGCAGTTGGAGCGTTACTAGCGGCGCACATGGATATAAGCATATTGTTTTGCATGTCTTTCGTTTCCTCCATCCCCACCAAAGGACCACCGGACTGAGCGGTGTAACAGGCGCTGAACAACAAGTGTTAACTTGGAAAAAGTTAAACAATCCGACCCCAGAGATACATATTTTATAGGATACTGTTTAACCGACTACGTTGAAGTAGTGTTATGTTTTATATAAAACATGAGTGCAGCCGCGGATGGAAAGATAACTAATAGCCTGACATTAAATTGAAAAAATAACCCGCTTGTAATTAAAATATATTTCAATAATTGGCATTATATTAATACATAATAATATTATTAATACATTGGCATTATTTTAAGACGTCAGTGAGATTACTATACAAATTTTGATATTCCTCTGATAACGAGTACAAGCATAACGTAGCAATAGACAGAACTACCAACATAACGTAAGGTGGCTTTTGTATTAGGATATAGCTATCGGAAACTGGGCTCGCTACGAGACGCTTCCAGCCTTTAATTAAAACCTCTTTAAGGCGCATCTGTAGGCGCGACCTGTAATTATTTCGCTGCAAAATCTCTGTAATTCCGTATCCGCGTGAAACCAACCTCCCCCCCCCCCCCGTGATCCACCAAGCGGACGAGGGACTGCGCGTCCTGCGATCCGGCCGAGGATCAAACACGCGCATGCATAACACACCCAATCACTACTCACCACAGTCACAACACAAAGGCCCTAAACAGGCCTACATTCCCCTGAGCCAATAAGCCACGGTGGCAAACTCGCAAATTATTGCGGCCCCGTTACCGAGGGGATAGTCGTCCCCTTGCGACCCTACCCGGGTTATGAAGTCCGCCTCGACGCCCGTAACCCCCCACAGATTATGTGGAGATGACCAGCAGTGGACTCTCTAATTGTATGGCTACTCTTGTTTTTAACCGATTGTGCCCTAAGGAGGATTGTTCTCCTGTGTGCAGGTTCATTTGTACACTCATTGGCTAAGATATGTTAAATGATTTAGTGTGAGGAGTATGTCATCACGTCATCACATCATCATCACATCATCATCATCATCGTCATCGTCAGCGGGATGACGTCCACTGCTGGACGTGGGCCTGCCCCATACAGTGCATGTAGATGAAACCATAGCGGTAGGTCATATAGATGAAACTTGTGATATTAGATGACACTAAGTATTTCAAACGAATCAACTTAACATGTTTTTAAGTAGAGCTTCTTTACGCTTTATTTGGGGGGTGTGATGAATGCTTGACAAGAACGTTACGGAAACGAGACCAACGGAAGCAAAGAGGGAAATAATAGTATAGTACAGATTGTTGCGATTAGACATTTTTCTCTTCCTCTGGAAAGCCATCGCATGAAATAGAGTAAGTATTAAGTTTTACTTCAGTTGTGGTCTAAAGCACACTTGTATTTCTCTAGTTATTTATAATCCTTATTATTAATATCACGGACGGTCGCGTATTATTCTTGCCGAGCTTTAGTAAAATCTATCGTACTCGTTCTTTCCCATAATAATATCAGACTCTTTTTTTCCTATAATGATGTGAGTAGTAGCTCCAGTAATAAGCCGTGGGCATGATGGATGGAATATTTTACCAACAATAAGACGTAAGAGAGACAGTAAATTTACCAGAAGACATAAGAGAGACAATATTTCTACCAGCAGACGTAAGAGAGACAGTAATTTTGTCAGCAGACGTAAGAGGTGCCTTAAATTTACCAGCAGACGTAAGAGGGACGGTGATTTTACCAGCAGGTGTAAGAGATACAGTAAATTTACCGCCAGACGTAAAAGGGACAGTAATTTTACCAGTGGACGTAGGGGAGACTAATTTTGCCAGCAGACGTAGAAGGGACAGTGATTTTATCAGCGGACGTTAGAGAGATAGTAACACCACTAATAAGCAGTTGGCATGATTGGTGGAGTATTTTAACGACAGTAAAATGTAAGAGAGACAGTAGCGGCCGCTGTTATAACATACCTGGTCTCAACATACCTGGTCTCCCCTTCGGCTTCCACCGGCGTGATGACGATGAACGTGTGGAGGAAGTGGGAGGCGATCATGTCTGGTGTGAACGGTGTTGGTTTTTCCTGAAAGTTAATATTAAAATAATAACTACAGTAATAAACAACAAGGGGTTATTTAAGATGTTAAATTTCACTATAACTAGTCCTAAGTATTTTCACCGCTTAGACTTAGCACTAGAAATGTTTCGAAATTTAGGAGATAAGACGTGACGGTCAGAGAAAATCTAAAAAAACCAAGTTGTCATTATAGAAAACTATGGCCAATCATTTTATTGAAACGAACATAGCTACATATAAGAGATAATATTTTTTCCTTTTAAATGTATAAAAATAACCGAGTGTTTATGTTATATTTAAAGTACTAATAAGTGTTAATAATCTCTTGATAAATAATGTAATTTTATTTACAGTATACTATTGTTCTGACATTGTAGCCATGGTGCGACTGTTACATAAATATTTGCCATTTACATTTAATGTAAATTTATGTGACAAATATACAGACCATAAGGCCCGCTGGGGCGAACATGATCTCACGCTAGTAGAACCGCTCTGTTATATGATAGTAATTACCTGGAACACAATGGCAACGATGTCTTTCCCGACGTGCCTCTTGCTCTGCAGCTGCTGCGCGTCGTCCGCCGTGTGCGGCAGCAGCGGTGCCACGTGGAACATGATCACGCGCTAGTAGAACCGCTCTGTTATATGATAGTAATTACCTGGAACACAATGGCAACGATGTCGTTCCCGACGTGCCTCTTCCTCTGCAGCTGCTGCGCGTCGCCCGCCGTGTGCGGCAGCAGCGGCGCCACGTGGAACATGATCTCGCGCTCGTCGAACCGCTCGTACACGGCCTCCGTGCCCGTGTGCCCGTTCATGATGTCCAGACCGCCTCGGTAGCCTGCAAGCGCTTGCTATGAATGCTTTGCATCTGGTAGGTCTAAACAGATGGTGTCAGAGATAAGAGATAACTTTAAAAATTATTGCCTCCTCTACCGTTACTCGCTCTCCAGAAGTATGAGAATTTTACCTTTATGATTCTTTAGCTTGATCCTTTGTCCGAGCATATCGAGGAAGTCGGTGAAGGCGGGAGAGGTTTCGTTGTTCCCGAATATCTCCTCCTCGGTGGTCTGCCCATACTTCTGGTAGAGTACGCCGAATTTGAACGTGTTGACTAGCACGTGCTCGTCGTACGCGGCGATTAGAGAAGAGGCGTCCAGACACGTGACCGGAGTGAAGTTGTCGACGTTCACTTCAACATTCACCATCTTCGCTATCTTCGATGTCGATGGCATTACTCCGGATGCTAAAATATTTTTTTAAATTGATATTATGTGTTTTTCTTAGGGTAGATGTTATTGAACATTTTATTTGATCCACAAAACTAAAGTACTACGAGACAATACAGAATATCATAAACGGAGGAACAATACTAGTGTGAAATGTTCTTGAAGTGAAAGGACTTAGGCTGGTATAGTCAACGCAATTGGTATAGTTGCATCCATGCACGAAAGGCGTGACTTCCAATCCCATGACCATGACATGGGTCATAGACGTTTCTATGGTTAGTATTATGTATGTCCGATAAAAAATCAACATTAATTTAAAAGCATTGACAACGGTAGGTATATGTTGAAACATGTTCTGGTCTCATCCTTATTCTGGCCTCGGCACTAGTTTTTCATGAGTACCATCATCTTGATCACAAGTACGAGCTTTCATCAGTCCTGGACCCAAGACTGACTTACTGGATGAAGGCTGGCCTCTTTTAATTGACGTCACACCGACCTCTCATCAGTGATTTTTGCTCGGCCTAGTTGATATTGTTATGAAAGTACATTCAGTTTTAACTTATATTTCTATACCTACGTAAAATATACAACTGCGTTACACCAGTGACAATGGAACGAAGAAGCCGATGTAATTACGTTATCGCGCTACAGTTTACGTTATATCACAGACAAAACCACGTGCAAAAATATGCACTTCCATTGCTCATGTGTTGTTCTGATACAAAAACTACACTATTGCCAAGTTTCATCAGAATCCGTGCAGTATTTTTGGACTGATTGAATGGGTGGGGGTACCGATACTCAGACATTCTGAATATGCCTATAAAATTTGTTAAAAATCCGTAATGTCGTTTCGATGGAGTAAGGTTGCAACATGACGTGACAATAGAATGTTATATGTAAGGTGGTATTTTTGGATTTATTGAATGGGTGGATGGTACAAGGAACTTACTAGGTGTGAGTATTTTCCCGTGCATAGTGTTCGTCTGTAGCCTGAGCAGTATGATGGTGTGGTCCTGGCCAGCCATGCTCTCGTTCTTCAACGACATCACCACCGGACCCAAGTTCGCGTCGTAGCCGACCAAATTGATGTGCTCCTGCAATATATATACGAGGTGATTGTAAAAGACACACACATATCGGGACTAAGGGTCAATTCATACTAGCGCAGAGTCGAAGCGCATCGAAGCGTCAAATTGCTCACAATCAAAGCGAAGTCGCACGAATGCGCGTGAATTAGCGCGAGAATGCGCGCTTTTTCGTGGCATTAGTGATGGACACCAGTTGCCAGTTGAATCTCGTTGTTGAAACTCGTATAAAATGGTTGACATTGATCTTGCTATGATGTTGCTTATATCAGAAGTTGAAGAAGAAGAAAACGCAGAAAATGGAAAAAGAAAGTTGCGAAATTTTGGAGTTCACGACTTGCGGAACTTTTTCCCACGCATTACTTTTTGAATTTTTTTTGTCACTATAATGTTTGGACTTCGAATTAAATAAACATTCGTATTTTTGGACCAAATAAATTAATTTCTCGTCGTTTTCCATTGTGATTCACTTCGACACAAGTTAGTTTCCGTCCGATTCCAATTGCCGACTGACCAGACGGCGCGTAGATCGCGTAAAAGCCGCTTGGCTTCGCGCGAATGAGCGCGCACCAATCGGAGTTGCTCGCGCGCAGGCAGGTCTTTGCTTTTCCTTAGAAGAAATATGTGCATTACATTGTGGAAGTAAGGGTGAATTTGCTATATTAAGTTTTGGATTGACGCTTCGATGCGCTTCGACTCTGCGCTAGTATGAATTGATCCTATTTTCATTCACCTCATTGAGACTTACCTCTAGGAATTGTATACCCTTAATACGAATAAGCACTTGAGATGTTTTGACTTGACCCTTTTAAATTATGCAATATCACATGCAAAAAAACGTCAGAAACATTATATACCTAATAGTGTTATGACATCCTGGTACAGACTTCTAAAAATGTCTAATGCCACCATCATTAAACTGTTTTAGGAACAGACTGGACAAACTAGGAATCATCAAACTATTCGACAGACACGCGTTAGTTTATTAAGCTGCTAATGTCGTTTCAAGATAACGATAGTAATAATAATAACACAGTCGAGTAAACCGTTCCATTTTTAAAACTCGGTAAACTGCTTTTCAAATGGCAGCCTTGAATTGAGCGAGGTTTGATTAAGTTTGAAATCTATGTTCTACCTATACATTTAACAAAGATCAAAACATCTTTGGGCGTCAATAAACTACCAAACCAAAAAAAATAACTATCGCTTCGTTTTCCCATAAAAAGGTCCTTCCAAAGACACCAATTAAAATACCTAAGCTCTCGATGAAAACAATAATGAATCTCAAAATAGATTCTTAAATCATAACAATAACAATTTAAAGGACTTTGAAACAACATCCGTTAATTAAAGCTGTTTGTCCCCGTATTCCGAGTACCAGGCTGTTTATCCTATTTATCAGCAAAATGGAACAGGAAATAACACTATTTTTTTTATTTTAACGGAGGGAAACACAACCAAATCACTTCTAATGTTATGAAACTGCGGAATATTTTATTACTGCGGCCGAAATAAAGCGCGATCGGGTACGCCGCCGTGAAGTGACGGCTACGTGTCTTACAAACCAAACTAAGCATAGTAACTGTCACGTCACGTCAGTGGTATTCTAGTGAATTACCACCCCGTTAGGGCAGACCCGATCCTGTTGCAATGCTACTGCCTCTGTACAAGTTAATGTCGATCGATTGGTCATGATGGTTTTGTTTATTTATAGTACAAGCAAACAAGTGGCCCACAGGAGGGGAGGGGGAAAGAAGGACAACACATGACAATAATGTGGATGTATATGGGTGTCAACAGTCACCAAAAATGTACTATAATATAATAGACAAGCGGTTGGAGCCTTGTTTGTGGCTTGTCCTCCTTTACCCGTTCTCTTCAATGGGTCACCGGGAACTAACAATCCGCACAAAACGTGACACCAACGCTGTCACTACGGCGATGTCACGTACCCTCCCCGTCGTTTCGACCCAACTCAGTTGCAATGACGCATGGCGCTAGCCCTTAAATTGTTCTAAATAGATTTGATTGTGTTATCCGTCCGACACAACTCACAACTGTATAGTGCTGGGTACGCTTTCACATTTCTGGGGAAAATCTTTGATCTGTTAGCATTGTTATTTACCACCAGATGGTCCTAGGATTGGGCCTAGTTTCCCTTCAGAGTTGCAGAGGTCAGGAGGCTCTCGGCATGTAAAAACTGGCGCCCTCGCCAAATCCTCTAGATTAGATAGCCAAACTCGATATCATCTGATATAGAAACGTGATAAGGCATGGACGAAGGCCCGGCTGTTCGTATACAATTAGGGTTACCACACTACATATTCTAACAAAGAGGTCTGAACCGTTGATGATCTCATCCTGATGCAAGTCGGTTGCATCAGCGCAGACTATCAATTGTCAATACCGCCTGCGTGACTACGTTGCGTAAATGTGGCGACGAAATAGAAAACTGGAGTACTAATCTAGATTGTGTTATGGCTTTATCATAATTGTTGCAATCGTGAAATTTGTATAGGGAAATGGGAGTGCCTGTTTGCAACATTTTAAACGTTTATATCACGAGTAAAAAAAATGTTTCGTGTTTCACGTTTCCTGCGGTTGGTGAGTTGCCGGTGGCCCACTGGGAGAAGGAGTTACGCATCTGGTAATGTGTATCTTAATGGGCGTCAGCAGTCTCCAAGCGGCACCGATTTCTCGTTTGACCTATGATGCTATAGAAATGTTTATCTACGCCCAGGCATGCCAGGATATGTGTATAAAAATAAATCCAAAGGTAGCTTTTTGATGTGTCAAATACATTACAAAGAGTGTTCAACAAATATCGCATGCAAAGGTCACGTGTGGACTGTGTGTTTGTTAGCATTGATATCATTAAAGTTATCATTAATTAATGGGAAACAAATAGCACGGTATACAAATTAATCACTTGCCTCGGAAAATCAACGACGAAGCTCACGCTTAATTGTACTTAATTATTGAGATTTATCATTGAGTCATTTTTTAAGTAAGACGTAGTGTCATTGTTACACTGTACCTGGAATGGGCCGGAACGGCTGGAGGAGGTGCCTCTCGCTCAAAGCCGTAAACACAGCTATAATCTCGCGCTTTGTGCTTACGGTTGATACCGCCGCAATGTAACAACTACGGTGTCGCGTTTCGGGTTTCGTTCGTTACGGGGAGGTGGAAAGGAGGACAATGCATCGGCATAAGTATGCTGATGTGCATGGGCGTCGGTAGTCGTTGAAATGATCCGATTGCTCGTTTGTCCCCTTATACTATAAAAAGGACAAAATGTTTGCAAATACATACAAATATGTACAAATTACCGAAATTAAGTGTATTTCTCAACTGCTGTATGCAGGGCAAGGTTTATTAGTTCAATTGTTTTTGGTAATTTACCGTTCGGGGTCACACACGAGACCATAAAACAATGAAGTGTCATGGGAGGTGTTAATCAGCTAACAATGTTTTTATTGCGCGGTGTCGTAACCCATATAACCTTGCTTTCAGCCGCGATCGATATTACGTTTCTACTTTACGGCTAATTTGTTTGAAAGGTGTGATGTCAATATTTAAAGACGCATCCATTATCCTAATCGTATTATAAACTAGCGATTCGCCCCGGCTTTACCCATCAATTGTTATCAAATGTTCATTCGATTTTGAGAAAATCGACCACGTACAGACAAATAGATTACGGGACCTTTGTTTTATAATAAGTATAGAGAGATATAAAGGTTTGTATGTATCTTTGTAACCCGTTTACATATAAAATACCAAACTGGCTTGAATAAATTTTAGCATAAAATACTTGTTGTCCCGAGGGGGAGTGCGGGGCACAGCTAGCATTCTATATACGAGACCAATATAGAAATCGAGAAATATATATACTTGTATACAGCTATCTGAGCTTAGAATAAACCTGTAAAACATCGACCCAGGCTTTAGATTCAACACATAGCAATATCGACGACAACATGAGCAATTTTCCTGTCACTGTTACTGGACGACACAATTTTTTATCATCCGTATTAAGTTATTAATGCAGCCTTCGATAAATAAAATTAATAATACTGTCGTCCTAGCCGAATTTCCTCGTCCGCCATCTATACAGAGGCTAGCCAACTGCGCAGGCCATATTATAGTGCACTGTAGGGCACAAGTATTCCTGTCCAGGCATCATCCTGTTCCGATGGGACGGCAATCCGACATAAACGGGGTTGTAACGCGGCCATTTACCTGACTACTGGACTGTTATTAAAAATTGAAAAGACCCAATAACACTTAGTTCCGATCCGGGACTCTAATCCAGGACCTCAAAACTTGACGTCGAACATGCTTACCACTAGACTACGAGACAAACAATCACATTGTACTCGATAAATAACTTACATGCAAAAGTAAATAGTGTATTTTGGATATCATTAATAACTGTGAACCAGATCGTGGGTTGTAGATAAACTTTTCAATTTATTTTTTACCATCAATAAATAATATCCATGTAATCAATTACCATCATTACCTCGATGTTTCCGTTAGACATCAATCGCTAAATCTCGGATTTATCGCCTTTTTCCGTTCCACGGACGCAAATTGAAAGCTAAAGATGGTAATTGAAGGAACGAAATGCTAATATCTCCTTTTCGCCCAAACGATTGCGAGAATGACCGACTATTTTTCAGGGTAACAATGTAGATGCTTAGTAATATTTTATTTAATGCTTTCATACAAATATTTCTATGGGTGTTGTAAAAAACTGTTTATTCGCATTCGAAAGATATTTTTTCGTGAGTATAGAAAAGAATAGGAAGAGGTAGTACCATGCATGATGCACGACACTACATTCTCCTAATCAGCGGAATTGGGCCGGCACGACCGGGGAAGTACCCCTCGCTTACATAATACCACCGTAAAGTTATTTCTTCAGTGTCGCGTTTCGTGCTGTTTGTGAGTAGCCGGTGGCCCATTGGAGGAAGGTAAAGGAGGGCTACGCATAGTAATTATTAGGATGTCCACGGGCGTCGGTAGTCGTAAAAAGGCTCCCATTGCTCGTTTACCCCCTATTCTAGAGAAAAAAAAAGTAGTCTAGTGAAATGTATTCCTGAAATGTCGATCTGCAAGGACAGCACATCTTCACAACCTAACCTTTTAGGTCAGAAAACTGGGCGCGATATATCACCAATTGTTCCCTAGTAGGTCATGTCTTCTCCAATATTTCAGACAGTTGTTTATGTATAGAATGTTTGTATATAATAATATTATTGTAGCTAAGACATATTTATAAATCGAGTACTCTGTTCTCTACGCATGTTGCTACGCCTCTTTAAAAAAAAAATATAAAAAATTGCGAATTCTGTACAAAGCTTTAAGAGATCTTTCGCACCTATTATTTTAGAGTTGATCAGGGACAAATAAGTAAAGAAACAATCATTGATTAACAGACACCAGAACATCTGTCGTCTCAGTCCACTCGTATTAGAGAATAGTGTTAGATATACACAAATAGTGTTAGATAAACACAAATAGTGTTAGATAAACACAAAGATTAAAAAAAATACCAAGATATACAGTGAGCTTCTCAAAATCGCCCATGTTAAAGATGTGCAACTGCCAAATTATGCGCTTTGTAATTAACAACTTAAACATATGGGCGTAAGGTTGACATTTCAAGGAAATACCTATATGGTTTACTTTTGCACATCTTCTAAATAGAATCTGTATTGTAAAAACGATCTACATCATACACGTTAGGTTGACATTACAATGAAATATTTTTATGTACTTTCACGGATGCTTTACAATGACAGTGAAATATGGAATCGTATATCATGTATTTTTGTAAATCAATGGATAAACACTACTTCTACGTGGTGATTGCGAGCAAATATGAATTTATCACACAAAAAAATGAGAATGACTATAATGTAAATAGAAATCGCCAACACTGCGCCGTTCGTTCGATTCTCCTCACTGAGCACGGGTTGAATACACTTCAACCAAATTCACACTAGTCAAACTTCAAGACTTCAACCGAAACTCGTCAGAACTTAAGTAATTTAACACAATAACATTTTCAATTCAAGCACTCGCTTCCTAACGAGCAATAACGCAAGTTGTAACATGACTTCACTTAACTAGACACGTTTTGTAACATTATTGATGCCTGTAGTGTGCATATGGATACGGAACTATTCATAACCAGTAATGAAACCAGTAACAGTGTTTTAATTAAATAGAGTATTTTAGCGTACCTCATTGTGGTCCTAGGTCATAGAGTACGCCTTCATGAAAAATAGGATAAAACTCCATTTTAATAGGGTACGGGTGGGTACTTGATACGGGTGGGTACTAGGTCCTTCGTCGACTATTAACTGTTAGTCGATAAGTATCCACGTCTTTGGAATAAGAAAGCAAGCGGCAAAGGGCAGTAGCTGAGAATATCCTAGTCTCTACTGTATAGTATGTCACACAAACAATAATAACTTGAATAACGGGATGTGGATAGTTACCGACTAATAGTTACCAGTCGATGAAGGACCTAGTACCCACCCGTATCTAGTACCCACCCGTGCCCTATTAAAATGGAGTTTTGTCCTATTTTTCATGAAGGCGTACTATATTACCTAGGACAACAATGATATACGCTAAAATACTCTAATTAAAACACTGTTACTGGTTTCGTTACTGGTTATGAATAGTTCCGTATCCACATGCACACTACACTCATCAATAATGTTACATTGAGGTTTGTTCTATTGACTCGATAATTTTAAATATTCTATTATAAAAATTACAAATATTTTTCAAATGTCACAAAGAGCAACAAATAAAAGAAGAGGTAGTCTTCTTATGACATGTACTTATTTATATCTAAAGGAATGAAGAAATACTTTATTCATAAAACGTAACTTACATCTTATTTTTAATTTATTATGAGAATAATTCTATAATGCCACGTCCTACCGTTACTCAACTTCATTGTGAACTACTAATGTTGGCTAAGTTCTGCAACGCCTGTTGAAATGTCTTTATTCATCAGTTCATTTTTAAAGTTAACATTATATATATTTATGTGCGTTTAGGGGATTTATTCAGTGGAAACGCCTCGGTAATCATTTCCGTGGCGCTATCATTCTCGTTTTTTCCAAATGAGTTGTTCTCGAAGCAATTTTGCGTTATGAAGGAAGGCGTTTGCGTATTGCCCGAGCTTTCTTTTGTCGTTTGAGACCATCTGTCTTTCACAGATTGAGGCGAATGGACTCTTAATCTTTGCTTGATGATTGTATAAATTAAGAGTTATTATTCGAAATTTTCCTTGTAAGGTTGTTCAATTGTGTTATGCAATAAAAAGGTTTCTTATCGGCGAGGCCTTAATCGAGTTGTTAAGCAATTGTAAAAAGGATTCAATCGTTAACCGACAATCGTATCGGTGACAGCGATACTAACTACTAGCAATCCCGGTTAGCATATTAGGAACATGACTGGCAAATAAACTACAAATTTTGATACACTAGTTACGGTTAGCAGGTATTCGTATGAAGCAATTGAGACTTAATCGAATTGGTACTTAACACTTTAACAGTAGCCTATGTAACGGGCCCTTAGTGCCCTTTGAAAAGTAAATAAAGCCGTCGATATTTCATAAATAAATAAGCATGACACGAGTTACTGTCATAAAATAAACTTCCGGGGACTTGAGCAGCTTAACAAGAACAACAGAATGACCGCAAGTTCATTTATCAGAGTGTAGCGCGATAGAGTGTATATTTTACTTCTTATCGTGAATTTCTATACATCTACAGGCCAATATTGGTATACTGTGACTACAAACTTTCATCATCATCATCAGTCCTTATCGGACCACTGCTGGACATAGGCCTCTTTCAATGAACGCCGAGACGACCGATCTCCTGCTACTCACATCCATCCCGGATCGGCCACTGCACGGAGGTAGTCTTCCTACCTGGTGAACGTTCGATAAACACTTCGTTACTCTAAACGCGGCCTCCACTCTAGAACCTTACTGGCTCACCTGCCACCTGTTATTCTGAGTATGTGACCAGCCCATTGCCATTTCATCGTGCCTAGAGATACATCACAAGTTCATAATTGTTTAATGTAATCATTGGATACCATTTTCATTTAGAGCCTATTCGTCGCGTGATATCGGACACTTTAGTGCTCTGCCTTATAACTTCTTTACGAATTCTGTCGGACAGAGAAACGCCAACATAGCATGTTCAACAGCTCGTTGAGAGAGAGAGAGAACTTTAGAGACTTTTAACTGTTATACTTTTGTGATCAATACAAGGCATCTTTCATGTTAATGCAAGATATTTGTAAACAGGCTTAAATGGTGTCGCTTGTATTTTCAAAGCCATAAAATATTCATCAAAAGCTGAAATTTAATAGTTGTGACATTTATTCGCAATGTCTGAAACATATTTAACCTGTCATCATCGTGCCAATGGCTTTAGCAATCACGAGCTCGCATTCGTCTGGCTCAACCCTCACGCGGTCTAAATGACCCATCGACCTCGCAGGGTTAATACTAATATTTTATTCAAATGCTAATGTTAACGAGCGCTATATTTTATGTAAATATTAAAAAAGCTTTAAGCGGTTCCACCCCAAAACATTTATATACGCTTTTTGGTTTGAAGATTTGAATAACGGTTGTAAATAAGAGTGGTACATTACTTAATGCTTTAAATAAAGAACAACATAATGGCATTGATACAAACAATATGAAATAAGATGAAGCATAGATAATGAAATAAGATGAAGCATAGATAATGAAACATATTTTACTGACATCATCTAAGCAAATTATAACTAACTAGCAGCCCGCCCCGGCTTCGCACGGATATTTCACGAGATGTGGCAAAAATCTTAGGCTTACAAATATATTAATGTTATGAATTTTAATGACAACAAATTCAATTTATGGCACAACAACGTCTGTACGGGTAGCTAGTTGTCAATAATTACTGATTTGATCTTTTTAAAAATTTTGATTACATCACCAAGGTTTTCATAATCATCAAAACGTTTTAGAAAATGTTATACACTTAGCTTATATTGGCCAACGATAATGTGGGATTCTATTAGTAAAAGATCATTACAAATAGGCCCAGTTGTTTCGGAGCATATTGAATGTAAACAAACTATCAAATGTTTTCTCTTTATAATATAGTATATAGAATAGCATAGCCCTAGAATAAACAAAAAAACCATTAGTTCTCATTAATTCTAGGGCTAACGCTGCTTTTTTTATTTATAAATTACTTTTGATGTATTATATGGTTATAATCATTAATTACTCTATGATTATCATCTTCATTAGTCGCTATAGATAACTAATTATCTTAGTGGATTCAATCTCGGAACGATAGAAACTGTTAGGATATGCATCCCTAGGAAGATGACTACATGAAAACCGTTCACCAATCACCAGCCCCACGGAGCTGCTGGCTAATAGAAAATATGGATGGGACTTCAAAATCTATTTCTCTTTTAATATTACAAAAAGGGGCTGACGAACAGCCGGGCCTCAATTGAGTACCGATAGCCATAAACATCCGCATAGAATTATGCCAAAAACGGGGGGTGGGGGGGGCACCGCATTCCTTCAATGAACTTTCGCAAACGCATAATATGCGACCGAATGCAAGGCAGACTAGCTGCCTTTTACAAATTTCTTTTTTTTTTTCTTTTTAAGGCCATAAAGTTCCGTATAGTGCAAAATTCCTCCTTTCCTCCTCCCCTCTAATGGGCCACCGGCTATTCTTGTATTGCATGAGACGCGACAGCGAATCTGTCACTTTACGCCGTTATCTTATGCGCGAGAGATACCTCTCCGCTCATGCAGGCCCAAGTTAGCTGCAATACAACATAACACTATCTCTTACTAACAGCATGGCACTACCTCTTGTAGCAAAAGTAATCAAGATCTAACGATACATATATTTAGCTATATCCATGTAATATCACGTTGCTAAAGTGCTACGTTAACGTACACGTAAGTGATACGGTGGCGCATAATGTTATCGCCACAATCTACGTGGTCGGGGGGCTCAATGGGCGCGACCCAGCGCCGTTCCGCGTCGATGCCCACAACTTTTCCCACTGTCGCCGCCTAACGAAGGCCCTTACGGCTGTGAGCGGATTTAATTGATGTAATTATTTTAATTGCATCGTGTATTTGCCTATTTTAGTAGGGCTGTGGCCCATTGGAGCGGAGCGGAGAAGGAAGGCAACGCATCTGCATAAAAATTATGTAGGTGTTCATCAAAAGTCACGGACTGCCCATTTGTCCCTTACACAACAGAAAAAGGTGAAAAGATGAAGGGCCTTCTTGGAGCTCTTTAGTATAAATGCTATATACTTTCTGGTTAATTGATTATTTATATATGCGGTCAGAGGTGGTGCCATGCTACATTCTGACCGTATTGGACCGTTACGACAGGGAGATAGCTCTCGCTTAATGCCGCCGTAAAGTGATAGCTATGCTGTTCGGTTTTGTGCGGCTTGTGAGTTTCCGGTTCGTTGAAGATGGGTGACACGTCAGCATAACAATTATCCAGATGTCCATGGACGTCAGAAATCTTCCAAAAGGCTCCACCGCTCCTTTGCCCCTTTATAGATACAACAAAATAATATATATGTGTGTAACAAATGATGACTATCATTTGTTCCATTAAAATGTAGCAGAAATTTCGCGATGTTGTGTGTTAAACGGCAGAAATGCCTCTGCAATAAGATCAGAATGCAGAAGTATGGATGTGAGCACTTTAGAGCGAGATTTCGCATACACATTTCCCGTCTCCACGCTAGAAGAAAAACCCCAGACGACGTTTGTGGTTTTTCCTTTTTTAATATAAGTGGACAAGTGAGCAGGTGAAGCCTATTGACGACAGCCATAGACATCCGCACTATTCGTATGCAAAAGCACTTCCCTCCTTTGCTCCTCCCCTCCAATGGCCCAAAGGCTCACAAGGTATACAAAACGCGAAAGCATAGCTGCCACTTCATGGCGATAACATGTGAGCGCCATGTCCCTGGTCATGCCCGCCAATTCAGCTACAATGTAGCATTGCACTACCTCTTACTAAAAAGTTCCACTGTGTGCGTTTTTATGGAGACTGAAAGGCGTCAAATCGTTTCAACCATTCCAATCTAATTTTAATGTTAACTCTATGCTCATAGGCTGCCTAAAAATACAGTTCAACGCGGCAAAACAAATTTATAAAATGGAATTACGAAGGCATATTTGTTTAATTACGACCCAAAGAAGGTTGACGTTATTACAGCCGTAGTAATTAAGGCTACAAAACAAATTACCTTTAATAAGGAGTTTTTAAGGAATTTAGAACTCTGTCCTTGAAAAGGGATAAATTGTTCTTTGCTACTTTATGTGTTTTTATTACAAATTTTACCTACACGTCTATGAATAAAATAATCCATAAGAGCCCCTTGTAGGTCCTACTGATAATCAAAACGTTTAAATGCCGTCCTATCGCTTCTTAAATTTGGCCTTAGCACACTCCTAGTAATATGATAAACATTTGAGATTTCTTACATAAATACTTGCTTCGTCCACTTTTGCAAAATGTACAACTGAGGCAGTATAAGCAAGTAACAGAAGTGCTAATATGACCGATGATACATTTATTAATTTTCTTTGATCAGTTTGTCAAGCTGTGTGCCGCGGTTGCTTTATAAAATACATCTTAAGAACGATTTATTTTTATCTACTAAGGTGGATCTAAAAGTTCGTGGCCTAACCAACATGGAGCTATGACATCTTTTTAAATCTACCGTCATTTGTTAGTATGTGTCATATTGCTTTATTGTGCGCAGTTTCATTCCGATACTGCACAATATAAATTTTCTGTGATTATTTGTTTGAAGCAATTAGACGCAATTTTCAATAATGGAGAAAATTGAACACCGTGCAGTCATTAAGTACCTCAATAAAAAGGCCTATCACCAAAAGACATCCATCAAGATATGGTGAGCACTTTGGGGGAGTCCGCTCCATCGTATTCCAGTGTCAAGAAGTGGGTAGCTGAGTTTAAGCGCGGTCGTGAGAGCATTAAGGATGATCCTAGGAGTGGAAGGCCTACATCCTCTACCACGAAAGAAAACGTCGATAAAATTTGTGATCTCGTACTGAGTGACCGACGTTTGACCATTGGTAGGATAGATGAGATCACAAACATTAGTTATGGCCGGGTGCAACACGTAATAACGGAAGAGTTGGGTTTCCATAAGGTTTCTGCTCGCTGGGTCCCGAGGTTGCTTTCAGCTGAACAAAAACGAGTTCGATACACAATTTAACAAATTGTGAAAACAAATGTGTGTAAAAAATTACAAATAACAGCTTGGTGTGTCCCGCTGTTGGGCAAAGGCCCAAATGTAATTAGTACGACAGTAAAATATTTAATGTAGAACGAATTTTAGGGTGTGGAATGTATAACGTGCCGCCTAAAATATTCAACACACTTATAACAATGTAGAGTTACGAAAAATAAGAAATGAAAAGCACTTAAGTCGTGGGTATGGGAAAGTTCACACGTGTTTACTGTTAGCGAGATCAGTGGCATTGTATGCGGGTACAACTTCTATCAAGATCACGAGTCGCATATGCAACGTGCACGCTACGCTACACGTGAAAAAACAACAACGGGAGCTTTTTTTTTTTGTTTGGGCGCACTAATCACAGGAAATACTAGGACTCTTATGAAGAGGTAGTGCCAGGCACATTACCGCCGTAAAGCAACATCTGCAGTTGCCGTGAATAGACATTAACGTTATGTTTTTATGTCAGCTGGAACGTCGCGCATTTCAAATTTTATATGTTCATCTTTACTCAGGAATGGAAATGCTACTAGTATTTTTCGTACCATCCGCTACTATAGTATTTAATTGTTTTATTTCTAATTAGTTTATTACAGGAAATTATTTAGGAACAGGTGTACAGGTGGATGTAGTGATATGCCTAGCGTATGACACTACATCCTCATATGCAACGAAATGGGACCTGCACGACCGGGAAGGTAACTCTCGCTCACATAATACCGCCGTAAAATGACACCTTCAGTGTCGCGTTTCTTGCGGTTTGGGGCCATTGGGGGTCATGGTGGGGGCGGGAAGAGGCCAACGCATCCGCATAGTAATTATGCTGATGTTCATGGGCGTCGGTAGTCGTAAAAAGGCTCCAATTTCGCAATTGTGGGGGGCATAAAATTCTATATGAAACATTCTGCTCAGTTCTAGACCAGTTTCTTATATAATCGTATTTACTTTAGTTAACGTGACAGTGCCCTTCCGATCCGTCACGGCCATTTTAATATTATCCTAGTTAATATAACAAATTCTAATATTATCTCTAATACTCTTTATATAACGTTTGTCTGTTCTTGTATCTCAAAGAATGATGGCAGCTAGCACAGATACTAAAAAAAGCGGATCGAAGATAGTACATTTGTTATACTTTGCTAACTCTCCAAGCCGCATAGCATCAATATTTAAAATAATAATATCTGTGGACTTATCACACGACATTAGCCTAGTCCTGTGGTAAGTACCGTAAGGACTTGTGTTACAGGTACTAGACAACGGAAGTATATTTAATATTGTTATAAATTTAAGAAATATTATATATTTAAGATTTTTATTATGTATATACATATAATCCGTAGATAGACATCCATGATCTAGGCGGGATTCGAACCCGCGACCTCTGGCGTAGCATAACATAAAATTATACGTTAAATCGAAAAGGCCGTAATATTTTTGATCTTCCGGCATTAAGGACGCGATGTCGAGAAAAACGTGTACAAGTGGAATTTAAACATTCGTTAAATTTTAACCGACGACGAAAATAGCGCTTCCGTAGTATGCGTTCCAGTTGGCAGCTGCTGCACGGACAGACGGCCCGGCGCGGTATGGACGCTTGCGTAACTTTTTTCGATACTACAACACTAGGGTATAGCGCCGACTTCGTTTGAATTGCTTAGGACGTTGCACATTTCCTTTTTTTTTAAATATGTCTTATATAAGGGCGATATGATACTAGTAGCTCTGCCCTACTTTGTTCTACTTCTATTTTATTATCAAAGCATCTGATGGTGAATAGGAAAACTTTTAAATCGATTCTGCATTATTGATGATTTTTCGAATATATAATAATGTCGTCTTAGCCGAATTTCGGCTACAGCGGCCATCTCTATTGAGAAGAGCGATCTGCGCAAGACACTTAGTGTACAGGTGTTTGCGCAGGCACAGGGCGTACTATATATTCCGTCATTCTCCTATTCACATGGGACGGCAATCCGACACGACCGGAAAGAAATCAGGCACAGGATCGATCTTTCCGATCTCCGGGCACGAATGTGTCACACCACCGAATTCCAGTACGCCAGACTGTAATCAGTAATTGAAAAATCCTTGTAACATTTATTGTTTGGTTCGATCCGGGTTCCGAATCCGGGACCTCATATTTGTGGCTGAACATGTTTACCTCTAAAATATCGAATTAACATCTGATCACTCAGAAGCAAAATTCGATCTTAATAAAAAATAACACGTTTTGTTTCTTAAATTTTAATTTTACCTTGCCAAAGAAGAACCGCCTATAGTACTTGGCGCTGTCGTTGGTGTCGATGTTGTGTTTGCGCGGGTACTGGCGCGGGGTGCCGGGCTGAGGGCGCGGCGCGTTCTCGTCGTCGGGGGACTCGTCAACGCCATCCACCCAGTACCCGCCGTTGGGCGGCAGGACGATGGACGGCGGTACTCCTGTGAACAAAACAGACAATCTATTGAAAACAGAAGAGTTGGTAGGAGGTTAAGGTTTATCATCGTCACCAGCCAGACGACGTCCACTGCTGGATATAGGCCTAACCCACAGAGCGCCATAGGTGACGGTCACGAGGCACTTGTATCCAGCGGCTCCCCGCCACCTTAACTAAGCCGTCTGCCCATCGGGTAGGAGGCTTATTTAACGTTCCCTTCAGACAAATCCGAACGAAACTCCTGTACATAGGAGAGGGGATCTTCCCGACCTTGACGAAACGGCTGCAATATAACGTATTTGTCTGTACCTGGGCTATAGCCACAATAACCTGTTCGAGCATCAGTGAACTAAACTGAACTAAAGTGAATTAAACTGAAATAGTACGACAATGACAAATTAAAAAAATGTTTTATAATGTACATTTGTACTACAAAGTATAGAAATCTCCTGTGGACTTTTCATTACAAGGACGAATTATTTAGTGATTACTTGACTTCGAATTGTTTTTAGTAAATCTAAGATTTCCACGAGAATTTGGCATTGTTATTTCGTAAAGGCTTCTAATCTTAATATGGACAAATTCACAAACCTTAAAAGCTTTTTGGAACTGGATCTTTGACAAAAAAAAAAAAAACTAAAATAGCTGCATGTGTCCTCAAACAAGAAACATACTAGTCTAGACTTGCCTTTGTTGGGAATATTTTTACATGACTTTTAATAATAAAGAGTCCTGTAGGACGTTATTGTGTCCGTAAGCCTTCGCTTACCGTCCAAGTTTTGTACAAACCGCCTAATACAAAGAGCCAACAGATTATAAAGTATTATGTGATATCGAACCAGTATTGCAATTTTACTTAATTTTACTGAGTTGCACCATTACTTGCTAATAATAATACACAATATTTGGACTTAAGAACTAACAACAGGTGAAAAAGTACGAAAGTGGCCACACGAGAGAAGTAAAACCTCTTGTAACTAGCTAAGAGAAAAAGAAGATGTGTGCCCACACTTCCCACTCCTATCTACACTTAAAGTGCAATACAGAAAGAGACTTTATATCCTTCTCTTTCTATCTTCGTATATTTTTTGTAGACGAAACGTGACACTGTCTTTTTCTATCTTCACACACAATTTGGGATTTAGTTTTCGAGGACGTTATAACTTTTTATCAGCAGGAGGTTAGTCAATTAGTGTATTAGGTAGGGTCGGCAGTCAGCACGAGCGGGTCTAGCTCACATATTGGCATTAAGCGACAGGTGTTTATTTATCAAGTTTCATGTGGTTTATATGTTTTCGGTGGCCCATTGTGTGGAAGGGAGGAAGGAGGTCAACATGCATAACTTATGATGCGGATATTTATGGACGACGGTAGTGAGCAAAATGTACCGACTGTCAATTTATCCCCTAAGACAATAAAATAAAGCAATGCAAGTAGAAACCATCCATTTTTATATTTATGATGTTACTTAGAAAACCCCGAATGCTCATTTGCGTTATACTATTAAAATAAATTACACTATTTACAATATAAGTTATATTATTAAAATAAATGACACTATTTTTCTTTGTCCGTAAGTGTTTGTTTACACCGCCCATAACGTTGAGACTGTCTAGACAGGTGTACATATTAAATTATTAAGGGTACATTCGGTGAGGCGTGGTACGCGAGACGAGCAAGGGCAGGTCTCGACGGAAGCCAGCGTTTTGCGGAAGTGGCTCACTTATTCTTTAAGCATAGAATATTTTTTATGACCGTAATATTTTAAAAGACTATAAAACGTATACGACATTCCTTAGAATACTATACGGAAGCTAGAATCGTTAGCGATTTTTTTATTACCTTAGGGTAATTAGAAACTATTCGAACTTCTCGGTTGAATAAAAATATAACACTACTTTATTTTATCTTGTAGAATGCTCACCTAAAAAGATAAGAAAAGGTGCCTCAGTGCTCTAGTGGCTCGCACCTCGGACTTCCATTCCGGTAGTCCAGGTTCGATCCTGCCATGAATAAATGAGTTTTATCTAACTTAAGTACTTTTTCTGAGTGCCCTTACGGTGAAGGGAAACATTGTGAGAAAAAACTTCAAATTCCACCTAGGATTGTGTCCGCTTTTCCCTCCGGATGACAGAAGCTCTCAGTGCTTTCGGGCCTTAGACGACGAAGAAGAAGAAAGCTCACCTAATCAACAATATCAAATCAATAGGCAAGGTAGAGTAAATAATAAAATAACAGAAGCAAGAAGTAGTCTCGCTGCATTGCACGACTGGGGAGGTACCTCGCAATCACATGATACCGTCGTAAAGTGACATCTTCGGTATCGCATATCGTCCTATTTGTGAGTAGC
The DNA here is from genome assembly GCA_017140195.1 of Eumaeus atala. Lineage (NCBI taxonomy): Eukaryota > Metazoa > Arthropoda > Insecta > Lepidoptera > Lycaenidae > Eumaeus > Eumaeus atala. The sequence goes on from JAFELO010000983.1 coordinate 109,046, forward strand.
CGGTGGCCTATTGGAGGAGAGGTGGAAAAGAAGTTAATGCATCGGCACAGTCATTATGCCGATAGCCACCGGCGTCGGTTGTCGTTAAAAGGCTCCAACTACTTCTTTAAAAAAACGAAGTTGTCGCGACTTGCGGATATCTGCACTAAATATATATATATTGTACAAATGGAACAATTGTAATGTTTGTATGGACGTTGATTTGAAATGTTTTCACTCCTAGCTACTTAAAGCATTTCAATTCGAAGCGTTTCAACAAGATTTTCCAACCTAATCTAATTAATGTTTTAATCAACTAACTGCCGCGAGGATTTTTGCTCGGGGAATTACCGCATTCACTTGGTTTCTTAATGAATAGAAATATTTCCTACTAAGTAATTTTCAATTAGAACTTCTATGTTCAAATATATTTGGCGAATAATCTTTATTACTAATGTAATGATAGGTAAAAGATTTAATGCTAACTGAACTTTATGCGTGAAAGAAGAAGTATGTATTTTGTTTAACTGAAATTTAGCAGATATAGATTAGAATCACAGTCCGAAATAAATTAAAATATTTTTATCACGAGAAAAGGACTTTTAATTCAAGGAATAAATGGGTCCCTGGGGACATATTTTAAGCGAATATTTAATTGAAATACAGTGAATATAGTAATAGTAATTGCAAATTAAGTGTTATCATAGTCAATTTGTTTACAATAGTAACATTATTATATTGTGGAGATATGAGATAAAGAATTGTACTTTCTGAAGGCTTTCAAGTCTCGCGGCATTACCGTGTGCAAACTAGTGTCCAATTTAATATGTTTAAGAGCGCCGTGGAGTTTAGCCGTACGTGAAGTTTTCTTTTAAACTTAACTAATATACAAAATTCTTTAATGCAATTTTTTTTTCCATCTTGCTACAACGCTACTTGAACAACAATTTATATGCAAAATTCTTTATTATATACATACAAGGACATATATTGTTACTATTCTCGCTTTAAAATACACATTTTCGTGTACCCAGTGGCATTATCAAGACATTTGAGTCCGTCAGGCCAAAGCTGTGTAGGAGAGAGCACAGAAATCTACATACATGCATACATGGGAGAAAAAAAAACCACCCTTCTGTCGCAGTTAGGTAGGAAACAAAACTAAACTACTATGCACTTGAGTCAGAAAATAAAAGGGATGCTATGTTGTGCTTTAATTTTATAAAAATGTGTTCACAATTTGATGGACCTTTTGTCATGGCTACTGAAGGTTAAAGTACACGATAGCTGATATTTCCCATAACGTCATTGTCCGTTATGATTAAGGCTTGACCTTTTAAAAATGTTAGTCGTGCGTTACCATAAGGCATCTTATTGCCACGGCACGAGTTGCTTTTAATCAAACAATATTTATCAGAAAACGAGGCCCGCTTGCAAAAAATCCAACGTTTACCACAAAGCTGAAATTTATAGTTCAATTTATGATGTATTGGACTTACTCTTTAAGAAAAGATTTAAAGTACGCTTTATGGAAAATAATAAGTAAAAATAAAATAAATATTTTTGATTTTTACGAAATGCGCTGGTTGTGGAACCGATTTATAATGAGTCAAAACTAAGCAGGACAAATCTATACAAGTGGGAAGTACCACACGCTCACATGACACCTTCGTAAAATGCATAATCGGTGTCGCGTTTCGTGCGGCTTGTGAGTAGCAGGTGGACCATTGGAGGAAAGGTGAGTAACGCATCGGCATAGTAATTATGTGGACGATCATGGGATTCTGCGTTGGTAAACGTAAAAAAATTCCGATCTTTTCTTTTGTCCGGTTCTCGTTCATCGTTCAATCATTCGTATCAATTTTTCAATTAACTTTTTTATATTTTAAACCGTTGGACACACTTCACGCTTTCAGGAAATTATTTTTATGTTATAACAGTTTGTAATATCTTTTCTAAATTAATAGTTTCTCGAGTGAAAGAACAACAAACGTACATACAAACTTTCGTATTCATATTTACAGAACAGCAATATAAATTATAGTAGCGATCTGCTCCGGCTCCGCCCATCAATAACAGGGGTCAAATTATACACTGAAACGTTCCTCGAGGATTTCTATTCAAGAGTGAAAGCAGCTATAAAATCCTTTCAGTATTTTATTTTAATCGATCACAAACATACAGATAGTTTTTGGGACTTACATACTAACTGCTGAGTGCTGAATCAAAGTGAATAAAACAAAACATTAAGAATGCAGCTAGACTATTCTTTCAAATATAAAAAATTCACGTTTGCACGTCAATTGATATTTGCCATTCGCACGTGGCTCATTCGAAATTGAAATTTTCCAATTGAATTTCAAATCATTGACAAATTCCTCGGGTCTGGTGTCAATTCTGTATAGTATTCTGTTTTTGAATTGGTAATATAATATGGACACTATTACCTTACCTCAAAAGCCTAGTAGGTAGCATCGTAGAGACATTTCATTAAAACTGAGACTTAACTCGTGGTCCGCCCCGGCCTTACAGATATTTCACGAAAAATGGCAAAAATTCATTGATTTATGAAAATAAAAGCATTGTAAATGCATGACAATGATGATTAAATGTCATGGTAATGAAAACAAATTAAATTTATGACAGAACAACGTCGGGAGGGACAGCTTGTTGTCAATAATTCTGCAGCGAAATAGGGCTTCACTTTGACATTTTTATCACAACTTTGGTTGTATTATCGCAGTTCCAGAATAATCAAAATAATTTAGAAAATGTTATATAACCTATCTTCATCACAAAGAATGTAGGATTCTAATGCAATTTTTTTTTAAATCGGTCCGATATTTTCGGAGTCTATTCAATGCAAATTAACAAACAATGAAATGTTTCGTCTTTATAATATTAGTATAGATAACATGAGCATGGAATCTCGTGGATATCAGTGATATTCACATGGTTATACGTTGAAAGCATAAACTGAAATTGCACAACCTAAGGATTTTCCCGTGACTAATCCTAGTATTATGATAAAACTAGAACGAATTTTTAGCTCAGCCCTTGAGCAGAATAACGTGAAAGCCACGTGTAATTTTCATTTGGTGCACTATAGACATACCCAAACATACTTACAGCCAAACAGAGGCCCTTATATAAAATGACTATTGGACATGTAGTCTTTTTTATAGTATAGGGGGACAAACGAGAAATTGGAGCCTTTCTGCGACCAACGACGCCCATGAAAATCAGCACAATTGCTATGCCGATGCGTTATCCCTTTTCACCACCCCCATGGGCCACCGGGGCCGCACGAAACGCGACACAGTAGATGTCACTTTACGGCGGCATCAAGTGAGCGAGAGATACCTCCCCGGTCGAGCCAGCCCAATTGCGCTGCAATGCAGCATGGCACTACCTCTTACGCACAGTCACACCAGTTATTGTATTATATGCATACTCTACAATGACAGGTGAATGTGAAATCGTACATCTTGTATTCTTAAATAAATATTGTAAATCAATGTTTGTTACATTGATTTACCTGTTAAATGTAGTCAAGGAACTACCTGTTAATTCCAATAATAATCAAGTTTTACCTGGATATAGCCTTTACTGCTGGACATGGGCATCTTATTATAGCATAAGCGGCGTCGCAGCATTTTGGTGACAACCAGCCACACTAACATCCGCATAGAGGTGTTGCCTGCATTTCCCCACAAGAACTACCTCCTCCAAGGACATACTGCTGCTGCATAGCTGCTACCAAGAAGCGGCCGCGGCGAGTGATATCATATGACTTCGAGGTACCTCCAATTGCCCTGCCTCTTACTTCTCCAATGAATATTATAACAGCTCGCTAGCTGCTTGCATCCAAGCTAGACCGGTTGCATCCAGAGGCAAGCAGAGATCATCACATATCTGTACTTCTTTACCAAATATTATAAAGCTGAAGAATGTGTTTGTTCGTTTGAACGCGCTAGTCTTAGGAACTACTACTGGCCTTATTGGAAAAAATATTTTATCTAGGAAGGCCTTAGGCCTATTACTATGACGCTAAGACTAATAGGATTGGAGTTGCGCTGGAGGAGCAGCGGGGTGATGCTATATACTATACACTTAATGTAAGTTACTATACCCCCAAAGGTATTTAAGAGTACGGATGCATAAAGGATAATAATCTATTTTACCCCTTTTTAGCTTTGAAATAATGATAACTAGGCTAAAAATCAGATCGCATAATTGAAATTTACATTTTAATTGTGTTCTGGACTATACAGAATGTGTTTGTGAAATTATGTTAAAAAGAAAACAGTTGAAATACGATTTTTTCGCAATGAATAGAAAAATACATTGATTAGCACCACTAATTTAAATCATTAATAGACTTTCCGCTCGTGTAATGTGTACCTAAAGGCAACTTCATTGAGCTGGTGGGATCAGGTTGCCGCCATAAACACTGATGAGGCCATGAGAGGTGAGAAGTCGGAACGAAACTGTAAACCTCCACAAGATGTTGCAGTTAACTCAAAATGTTACATACTAACCTATTAACAAAATATATAAATAGTTGTAACAAATATATAAATAATAAATTCTAGCTCTAACGTGGTGGACCTTAGGGCTAGAATAACCATTCGTACCAACCAAACCAAACCAACTTAACATAAGCGAATATTTGAAAGTCTCTCTCATTCGGTTGTATTTCACCAATAACACCTCACTAAAACTTTACATGTATATGTTCGTCGTTTTTTCTAAACTGTACAACGAATACGTTGTAAGTAATAACTGACCTGGTTTGGCGAGCGTCTCTTCCAAAAGCTTCCGGCTCGCCTGACATGCGGCAGCGACCCGACGCTGGGCGACCGCTGCCCCGGGAGAAGACGGTGGTCCGTAGAGAGAGGACACTCCATCATCAGTCGTAACCCCCACGGATACTGGCCGGCAATTTGGCCCCTGAAATAAAAAAAGTATTTGAAACTAGTTCTTCTATGTCGTGTTTATGAGATGTTAAAACATGTTGCCCATTAGGGCAACATATAAGCGGATGTTAGGGCATACGTGACCACCTAATGGTTCCGATTACTCGCTTGACTAATTAAGCTATAAAAAAGAACTATCAAGTGAGCAATAAATCTAACTCCACCCCAAACAGTAGTGCCTCATAAAATTATTAATACCAAAATAAAACGGTATCTTTGGGTCTGATCCAGACCAATGATTTTAAATTGCTTAATGTTAAAGAACATACAAAATGGATACACAAACATCGTTTGGGAGATTAAAGAAACTAATTGGGTCGGTCCTAAATATAAAATGGTTTTAACTGTACAGTATTCGGAATTCTGATGGAGGATCTGCCTCGTGGTCCAGTGGTAAACGTGTTTGTGCATGTAGGGATTCTTCAATTTCTAACAACAGTACGGAGTAAGCGGGTTAACGGTGTTATAACAATGGCATGGGCCTCGGGGAGCACGTCAAGCTGTTGGTCCTGCGCAAGATTTCGCTCCGGACGTGTCAGACTGCCGCCCTCCATCGTAATAGGAGAATGAGTAAACAGGGAGTGGACTTGTGCCTGCGCACACTTGTGCAACATAATATGTCCTGCACAGTTGGCTCGTCTCTGTAGAGGTGGCCGCCGTGGCCAAGATCGGCAAGGATAATATTATTCGAGATACACCGTCAAAGTGTGGTCACCGTCATTCATACGTGGAATAAAGCAGACAAAACTGATGATAATATTTTTCATTGCCTCGTGGTCTTATGGTAAACTCCTCCAGTCATGTCGGACTACCATCCCACAGGTAGGGGACTGAGGGAAGAGCTAGTGCATTTGTGTCTGCACACACATTTATGCATTATAATATATCCTAGCATCTGTGCACAAGTGTGAGCGTATAAAAATTGCTAGACTCTATTAAGATGGCCGCCGTGGCTTGAATTCAGCTAGAGGACATTCATATTTTTTCATAAGCACATGATAAGGGTACAGGCATCTTGTAACAGAGGTTGTCTGTTCCGCGACTGTTACCGCTGCTGATGATGATGATAATGACCATATGGGCCATCATATACACTGTTGTTAGATAAACCAGTCAGGTCACCACATGATAATTTATAAGTTATCATGGAATATTAACAAATTAAGGATTATACTACGGTAGCTCACATGAGCGAAGAGTGATCATGCCTTTCGCAGGATTAGGTAGTGCCATGCTACACCGCAGAATTGGACATGACAGGAAAGGTACCATCTTCCTATGGCGGTATTCGCCGTTGCCGTATCGCGTCCAGATTGTGATTGGAGGATGGGTGAAGGAGTACCAACGCTCCGAATGCACGTTTGTCCCCTATGCTATAAAAAAGATGAAGTTTCCGCTACAGAACCACCTCATGTACTGTACAAAAGCAATACTGATGATATCAGTTTCACCGGCTGTCCGTCGCATGTAGGGGGGGGAGCGTCTGAGCGCGGGTCCACAGAGCGTGACGACCGTTGACCCGCGCCGTGAGATCTCATTACAGTGGAACAGGCAATTCGTTATTTATTACGTGTCTTATTGAACTCGGAAAAAAAATGCAACTGTTCACGTCCGAAAGAATCCGCATCAACATGTTTCAATCGTGACGTGACATCAACTATCAAATCTCTTTCTAATAATGTCATGTTCAATCTCTATTTTTCTTCCACTCACTCTCTCTCTCTCTCTTCTCTCTTCTCTCTTTTTCTCTCTCTACTCCTCCTCCGCCCTTTAAATTATTAATATATCCATATGATTAAAAAGGTAAACGAAAAAAGAAGGAAATTTCTACCTACCTTTTAAAACGAATGTAAAAGAAAATAAATTGTTATCGAAAAAAGAGAATATTTATACCTCTACTTATGTTTTTTTTTAATTTTATAGAGAATCCGTATCAAAATATAAAACCATAAATCGCATCACATAATAATAAATCATTCAGTGTTTACCCGAAAAAAGTCGATTAAATAAATCGACGCGGGAACATTGAGAGATCGATAAATAAGTTCGCATCAGAAGTTTAATATCCAGCCCGGCGGAAACATTAGTGCGCAGTTGACAGCTGGCCCAGGAGCGAGCGGCGCGGAAAACATGAAACATTTTCACTTTGATCAAATTAACCTTACGTCGCAAGTTTCGAGTTCGTTTCGCTACTATCAAAAATGTACAACTTTATATTTTTATTCTCTACTAGCTGACTCGTGCGCACTTCACTCGGTGTCAAAAATAAAATATATTTCATCATGACAAATATATAGAATTTTGATGGTGTAGAATTCTACTAGTGAAAAATTGACATGGTTGGATGTCAATCAGTATTTCCAAAGGTTACATACAAAATAAATGTGCCGATTATCAACACCAACTATTTTCTTTTACGGGATAGTAATTTTAAAATTATTTTAGTTTGTAACACATATCAGGGCCAAATTTCGTCCTAAGCCGTTCCGCAGTTTGCGTGAAAAAAAACGCATACAAACTCTTGTATTTGCAATTATAGGATAGTCTCGATTTATCTTATAGACCTGTCATCTAATATTGTAATCGTTCAAGCATAGAACTAAAAGCAATTATATCTTATAAATTGATTTATAGATTATTTTAGAAATATGAATTTTGTATTTTCATATATTTCCAATTTCGGAGGCACATGTGTTATAGGGTCCTAACTTATTTAAAAGTGGAACCTAAACAATATTTCATTTCTTATCACCGATTCGGGTCATAAGTCGTACTAATGAATACAGGCCCTATGTGTGACGCTAATATCGTTTGACGACTTCTGGCAATCAAGAAAAATGGCCAGCATAATAAAAATGCCCAATCTTAATAACGCCCTATCATAAAAATGGTCCATCGTAAAAATGTTACCGACTATATACAGCGGCCATTTTTGTATCCCTAATTCAAATTATCGAACGTATTCGAATACGTTCATGTTTTTGAATTATTGATAGAGTGAAGTGGCAACTACGACGTGTGCGATTCACCTTAAGACCTATCTATAGAATTGAATGGTTCTTTTGATGTGAAACCTCTTAGAGGATGTCAGAGACGATTCTCTTAAACTTCGACGTTAGGGTTGGGAGGTGCGAATAGGGTTGACACCAATTTATTTTTCAAATAAAGTAGGTTCACAAGTTTTTGTGATTAGAAAAACAGTACTGGGTAGCAAAATAACACAAAGGTCATTAAATCACAATGTAAGCAGAATTTTAGTATTTTTAACACCATTTTCAGCGAAATTCACGAATTTTCGTTACGCAAACAATACAATTTGAGTTTGTATGTATATTTTATGAATTAAAAAAATATATTACCCTTACCGGTATCAAAAAACCCCTGGCCCTATTATAAAAAAACCAACGAGTGTCCACCCTGAACAAGAATTATAACCTCCGCTTTTATATTTTCATAGCGCAAAGTTGATCTTCTTCTGTTCACAGAAATTTTTAATCTTACGATACTCTGACCTCATCTTACATACATGTTAAGTAACCTTCAGCCAAGGACGCACATATAGTCGCCGCTTGGCTTATAAAGAATTCATAAAGAAACATCTGATTTAACAACACACACATTGAACATGGAGCTAATTGTATATAATTAATTACTATGTAATTTCGAAACTACGGAAAAAAAAATTGAGCAAAGAGTACAATTAGCTCAATTGTTACGTGTTTTCTCATTGTTTATACTTCTCGCATCCAATATATTCATTATATTAATGTTACTGTTGTATATCATTATCGCCTTTCGTGTGGTTTGTATATAGAGACAATATAGATAGAGAGTTGAAAGAGACAGTAAATGTGTATCTTTCTTTTTCATTCTTTTCTCCTCTGTGCGATGCGCTAGATACACTACCAGATTATAGAGACTTAATAAATGAAAACGGAAACTATAAACACTATAAATGCTCTTTGTTAAAAAAGGGCACATAGGTATTAGTTAAAAGTATCAATAAAAAAACTTAAATTTATACAGTAATTAAATGTTGAATGATGCCTATAGTTATTACAGAAACCCTAACCAACGCACGCAAATCAATCGAAAGCACTTTATTTGTGCGTTTATGTAGGAACGTGCACGTCCTTATATGCTGAGGGTTATGCAATAATATCCTGACTTGTACCAATTAAAAGTTATGTAAATAAACAGGTTTTTTAACAATTTTTTTTATAACAACAACACGCCATCACGCCATATCCTCAGGGGGATAGGCAGAGAATGGAATGCCACATATCACGATCCCCATGTACCTGCCCTGCCTACACATTCATAAGTATCTTTATACAAACGCCAAGTGCGAATACTCTTGACACCACCTTTCCTGAAGCCACCTATGGATCTTTTTTTTAATTTGCATGCTATTAAAAAATCTTAAACGTTTTCAATCTCTGAAGAAGTTCTAAATATCTCTTGTCATGTGGTGCCGATCACGTCATGTCACACATCTAAAACTTAGTAAAACTGATTTAGAATTTTTTAAATCCCCTCGCAACATGTGCTTTCAATTCATTTTTGGTTATACAAAATAGCCATGAAGTTTTATACAAAAATAGCTATGAAGTTTTAAACTTTCAAAGTCCACTTTTGAATTTTACACTAATAATTCGGTGGCTTGTGTTTTGGTTTAGTTTTCAGGAATGTCGATTTTTCGTGACCAAATTATAAATTGGTGATACAAATGTTAACTGTGAGTTGTATTCGAACGTTGAGACATTTAACTTCAAACGCATTCTTTTTAATATAGAATAGGGGGGCAAACGAGAAATCGGAGCCTTTTTGCGACTACCGACGCCCATGAACATCAACATGATTACTGTGCCGATGCGTTGTCCTCCTTCCCCCCACCAATGGGCCACCGCACGAAACGCGACACTGAAGATGTCACTTTACGGCGTTATTATGTGAACGAGAGGTATCTCCCCGGTCGTGCCGGCCCAACTCCGTTGCATAGGAGGATGTAGTATCATACACTATGCATGTCACTACCTCCTACTACATAATTCTATTTTGTCGTTTTTTTTTTTGTTTAGGAAGGTAACGTTGCAGAATAATACCAAGCATTATATTATTTCACATTGTCACTTATATATATGACATCATTATAAAATAAGCTGGTATTTTAGGGTGAGAAACACATCTAGTAAGTCGCAACCTAACTGTGAAAAGGATTATGAATAATTAACAACCACAAAATGTTGTTCAACCCTAAAATCGAACCGATGCCGGCGACCTATACATATGATCTATGACAAAGGACACGTTTAGGTATAAAAGTACCTACTGTATGTGTAACAAATGTACCTGTGCCCGACACACACTTCAGGCCCCTTTGGGTCGGCTGGATGGTGGATGGTGCGTAAATGCATTTTTCCTGCTAGAACCAATGCCATATACACCGCTCGTGCCGGTCGAGCGATGAAATCCTACATATAGCGACACAGTTATAACGTATGACTGACAGAATGTCAAACTCACACACCGCTTACGGAAACGAGCCCGGGTTCGAATCCGTAAGTCGAGAGCTTAGATTGATAGAAATAAAATAACGTGAATCTAGAGAGCTCTAATAATAAATAACTTAAGAATACGGCTTTTGCCGATTTGTAGCGCAAATCGACCCCCTCCGTCAGAGGGGAGGCGAGGAGCCCGGCCTCCTCAGATAAGCCAAACATTAAACGAGCTCAATTATCCTTATCCACGACACCGCAACTCAAACGGCATCGTGCGCTCGCCGTCCCACTAGAGTGGGGACCGCTTCCCCCTTTTCGGACCCAAAAATAATTACTATAGGGTACGCCCACAATCAACCCTGTACATCTCTTCCCATCTGCGGGAAAAGAGGGGGGTCTCTCCCCCTATCGTCTCCCAAAACCTAGAAGACAAAAAATTCTTCGTAGTCAGTCGAACTGTTGAGGCTCGACTACCGCCAACCAGTATTAGGTCCCTCCGAAAAAAATAAAAAAATGTAACAAATGTTCTGTGCTCAGGTGCACCATTGTGCGGAATGGGTAATAACTTGAAAACAAGAAACTTATGAATGTTATGAACCAAATAATAACAGCCATACAATTTTGATTGTTACGATTTTTGTAATGCAGTCGTTTAGTTTATGGTTGTACTCAATTTGTTCGCTAAATCATTTGACGGCAGCTGTAGAAGCCTAATACACGAATTTCGTGTCACTTTTTCATTTATGTTTCCATCGAAAAGTGCTAGTGATTTATAAAATTTATCAAGATATTTCATGTTGGTTTTTTGTTATTGCATAGGCCAGAAGTGAGCAATCGTCTCACGTTTTCGTGACTTAGGACGTCAATAGACATGGTAAGTTGTATTTCTGCGAACACTTGATCCAGATGGTCTCAAGCGCATGAAATTCGTAAGCACTCTTTCTAACATTCACTTCACGCCGGTGTTAGACCACTGATACTTCCTCGGTCTTGCCAGTCTGACTTGATGCAACGCTTCAATGAGTGTATGGTAAGAGTCCAATAAATCAAAAATTCATAATATTTTTCCATATACTACACCGCTAAAGAACTATTAATTTCAAAAACTTCAATGAGATTTACTGTAACGAATGAAAATGTCATAAGCTTATTTCATAACTTGTTACGTGAAAATCAATTCATAGTCACGTCGCAGAAGTGTGACGTTGATATTTTGGGCACAATTAATTAAATAAATTAATACATACATAATTAATAACAAAAATAAATTAAAATTTAAACATACATAATTATAAACTTAGTTATAATTACCACGACATATAGCATAGATGGTAGATCAGATAGATGCAGGGAATATAACATTTTTGCCTAATGACAATCTAGTTGAACAATAAGGATTACAATTTTTCTTAATGTATCAGTTAAATGATTGTTCACGCCTATTTTTTTAAATGTATCAGTTAAATGATTGTTCACGCCCATTTTTTTTAATGTATCAGTTAAATGACTGTTCACGCCCATTTTTTTTAATGTATCAGTTAAATGATTGTTCACGCCTATTTTTTTAATGTATCAGTTAAATGATTGTTCACGCCAATTTTTTTAATGTATCAGTTAAATGATTGTTCACGCCTATTTTTTTAATGTATCAGTTAAATGATTGTTCGCGCCTAATTTTTTTAATAATATATAGCGGCAATTTAGCATCCATTTGATGACCAACGACGCCATAACATCTACATATTTTCTATACACACGTTTGTTTGTCCTTCTCTCTAGTCGGCCAAAAGAAACTCACAAACCGAACGAAACACGTCATATATACGGCGGTGTCATGTATGCGAGAGGTACCCTCCCCCCAGTCGTGTCTGCACAATGCCTGAGCATTGCAGCCGAATTGGGCAGTACAACCTCATACTAAACCTATTGACACGTATCTCATATTCAACACTTGCAAAAATGTCTTAAAAAAAATTGTCTACATCTTCCATATGCGAATTTATTATGAAACATAAATATTATCTGCACAAATATAACGTAAGTTGAATGACCGCGCATCGGTGATTGGTTCGTGATGGAAAGTAAATTGCTTCTACGTAGACTACGTTCATACTCTATGAAGGTTTGTTACAGTTCCATTGGCAATATCTTTTTGAAACTATTTCCAACGAACATGAAACTAAAACGTTTCTCATACAAACGTACAATCAATTGATATGAAAAGTTCACAACTTTTGTGTAGCATAAGATTCACAAATCTTGAGAATTTCTATTATACGAATCAATTGTTTACACAATGTTAAAACGTGATTATTTTAAATCACAGCAGTGGTAAAGTAATCGAGGTATCGCTTAAAATTTTATTTTCAATTTTGGAATTGCACTGTATTGTTTTTACTAATCAAAACATATAAATAATTTTAAATAATTTCCTATTTTTTTAACAAACAGCTTCTCCGTGGCTTTCCAGTTGTGAATACCTCAATAATGCGCAAACAAAAAAAATGACGTTTTTAAATATATTTTATGAGAATTGAAAAGGGTACGTAAATATTAGTGCCAACGATCCCAAAGTTTGTACGTACATTAAAAGGTTCGCAAAGTAAATACTGCATCGAAATATGATAAGTGATTAAATGTCGTACCGGTGGAAATGAAAATGCAATGAAGGTATTATAGTATAAACGAGTGAACCCGGCTTCGTTCGTGAATAACAGTGGTCGTATTGCTACCTTATCAAACACACTAAAAACCTTCCTCGTAAATAGTCACATCCATTAGTGAAAACCGCTTGACAATCCGCTAATCATGCAGCTTTTGGGGACTTTGTACTATATGCTTTTATTATATCGTTTTAGCAACCCCAGCGCGTGATCAAGTCTTTGTCAATTTAAAATGCGTAAAATTTTGCGACAAGCTAATCATCATAGTGTAGTTGTTTATAATAGTGACACTGGAGCTATAATCGAAACATAAATGTTTTCACACAACTGAATAAAAACAACTGCCAAACTCGGCACCCTAAATGATGTTAATGTTTTATAGTTAATCTTATATATATACATATATATATATATATATATATATATATACTTATAATATAATATACAATATAATCTAATACATAAAACAAAGTTTAATGGAATTTCTGGTGGTTTTCACCTGGGCATGGCATAGAGCGATTCCCGAGGATGATGTTAGTCTATCTTGACACTTCACAGACGAAGCTAGATTGGATCACTAATGTACAAGGTTAATAAAATTGGCTTGCTTAAAAAATGGTTTTGATGTTTTTTTTAATAGTATACAGGGGCAAACGAGGATTAGGAGCCCTTTGATGACTACCGACACCCATGGATATTCGAATGATTCTTACGCAGTTGCGTTGCCCTCATCCCCCCTCCGCCGATGGGCCACCGGCTCCTTACAAACCGCACGAAACGCGACAGCGACGCTGTCACCCTACGCCGGTATCAAGTGAGCGAGAGGTACTTCCTCGATCGCGCCGGCCAACTTCCATTGCATAGGACATTCCGTGGCACACCTCCTTTGCAACATGGCACTACCTCCTTTCAGTTACGTTTCACGGCTATATACTGGCGGATAAAGTGTGGTGATGATGATGGTGAATGTGTTAAGTAACTGTAGGAAGCTTTAAAATATAGAACCTGAAACACATACTGAAAAATATGTTCAAAAGTGTCGATCATAATGACAAAATTAGAACAAAGAAACATATTAAAAATTTGCAAGAAAATCCAGGCAGCTACTGTGGAAATATTTAAAACACCTACAAAAAATATCGAAAAGATGCCCAAATTTGTCGATAATTACCAAGTTTGTTAAACCAAACACTCTGTGTAACATATTCAAAATCGATTAAAAAACCCAGGCAGATACTATCGAAATATTCAATACACCTACAAACCCAAACAAACATTGAAAAAGATTCTCAAACTATCCATCAACAAAAAGCCCATCGTAATTACAAAATTTTAACGGGTTGCTCAAATTTTGTTCAAATATCGCTCAAAAAATACAACATGTTCAAAATTGAAGAAAGCAACGCGTAGTTGTTTTCTTTTCTTCCTCGAACTAGTTCCTTTCTAATTACCATATAAGACCTGAATTTGACGACCCGCTGGCTCAGTCGGTAACGTGGCGGGTAGTCCGCGTGTTACGCCATAGGTCTCAGGTTCGAATCCCGCCATAGTATGTGTGTCTATAATAAAAATCTTAAATATATAAAATTTCTTAAATTTATAACAATATTAAATATATTTTCAGTCGTCTAGTACGTGTAACACAAGTCCTTACGGTATTTAACACAGGAATAGACTAACGGGACGTGATGAGTCCACAGATTATTAATACTATTATTATCATATGTCACTCCAACCATTGCTTAACACTGAAAAGCTCGCAGGCGTATAACAGACATAGTATTGCACTACACACGATTAAGGCCCGTATTTCCTCATCCTCGTCAAACAGATTTCTGTCCCCATTACACACTGTTACCTTTGCAGATAGCGGTATACCTTTGTCCAGGCGATAACGTTATCTGTAAATCCGAATTGCGGTAACAAGGGTTTCTCACAGCGTTCGGCGTTATTAAGATTAAATTAACGTTGGCGTTATATAACCCTTCGTGATATTCCTATTTGTCTTTATTTTGAATTGTATTATGGAATAGTAGAATTTCCAACTTCTTTTGAATTCATTTGTTATATTTTCTTTTTGGTAGCAAAGTAATATTATATCAATTATGGTATTTAGCAACTAATCCAAACTTTTGTACATTTTACTCATACAATTTAATTCAACAAAGTTGTATTGTAAATCTCTCTGCTTTTTTCTTTTTTATATTATAAAGGAGTAAACGGGAAATAAAAGCCTTTTGATGACTTCCGACGCCCATCTACATTTCACATCCCATATTATTTTCATGCCTTAAATCCTAACTTAAAGATTATCCTCAAAATATGCCAACGAGACTCAACGATTTATCGTTAGATTGTTCTAAATAACGTACAAAGTACGTAAGTACATTAATTATTTTTTTTCATTTACAGCGCAAAATCCGAAGTTATTGACACAATTTCAGAGTAAACTAGCGAAACTTCCAGAAGCTACCATTAAAACTGGGTAGGAGCGGAGTGGGTACTTCGCAGATCCGTAATTGCGTTTATCGGGGCATAAAATGAGCGTTGCAATCTATAATTAGTTTTTTCTTATTCCAATACGCTATAGTTTGTTTACACAACAGCCTGTATCATGGTAACGTTCATTCACAGACGTGATTGTTCTTGAAAAATCCGTCAGGAAATTGGCGGTACAACTTATCACACGCCTCGGAGAATACTCTCTCTAAGTCCACGGTTGTGTCTGCGCATATTTGTACATTATAATTTGTCCTGCGCAATTTACTTGTCGCTATAGACTCGGCTGGGAAGACATTGTAAGTTCATTAAGTAGTTTTTTTAATTACGCGCCTAGTGGTCTCCTTAATCCAAAGGATCATATACTTTTTGCATGCGGCCTTTTTGGTGCCGACAAATTTTAACAAATGTGTTTTTTTCCTACGAGTTGGTGATGACTATAGAGTGCGGAAGAAAATAAATATATTTAATTCACATACCAGTACTCATTACATCCTACTACGTAACATGACACTACACCCTCCTATGTAACGAAATTGGGCCAGCACGACCGGGGAAATACCTCTCGCTCACTTGATACCGGTGTGAAGTAACAGCGTCACTGCCGCGTTTCGTGTGGTTTGTGTATAGCCGGTGGCCCATTGATAGGGGTGATGATAGGAGGGTAACGCATCTGCGTAACAATAACGCGAATGTCCATGGGCGTCGGTAGTAATCAAAAGGCCCCGATTACTCGTTTGCCCCCTTATGCCATAAAAATATATATTATAATTATCTAACAGTAATTATCAATCAAAATCGCGGTATTTAAAACAGTAATCAATTAATTTATATAATTGAAAAAAAAACTCAGCATTAGCAATGAACTGCTACAGAAGAAAAAAATAGTAAATATTTAACACTTTTGGTTTATATGGACGTGTAGTGCCATAACAATAATTTACAAGAATAATGCACAGTAAGAGGTGGTGCCACGTTGCACTGCAGCTAAATTGGGCTTGCACAACCGGGGCGTTATCTCTCGCTCAAATGATAGTGCAGTAAGGTAAAGTGTCGTACCGTTAAGTATCGTGCATTTTATGAGTAACGGGTGGCCCATTATAGAGGAGGAGGAGAGGTCAACGCATCTTCGTAACAATAGTGCGGATGTTTAGGGGCGTCAGGAGTCGTCATAATATAAAAGTATACATTGTTAAAAAAATTTGAGTTTATAAAGAACTACTAAAATATTGAGAATGCGAAAAACGTAAAAGCATATTGCAGCTTGCAATTTTAGGAGGAAATGCGGAAGTTTTTGCGGCGCGAGCACTTAAAACGAACCTCCCGTTTATATGACCCGCAAACACTTATAGTTCTACAGAGCTTTAGACTTGAGGGAAGCTTGTGCGGATGTATGTGAATGACTGTACTTGCAACCGGACTGCTTAATAACTTAATTACCTATATTACTGATTGGTATGAATGACTTAAGAAAAATTATATATATTACATCCATCATACATAGAAGTAGGCACAATAGGTACTGTAAGAGTTTCGGATATCAGCACGGGGTAAGTTATCTTGCCTGTAGGTACAATCACTTATTTTTATTTCGGAGCTCGTGTTTTGTCGTTGAATCAACGGCTTCTAATCACAGCAAATGTAATAAATACAGAGTGCCTATGATATGATAAAAAATTTATTTATGGCCTATGATACTTATCAAAACGTAAACGTATGGCCCAATGGAGTGAGATGGACAGATGACGGAAGCACCACAATAATACGGGGACACAAGGGACGCATGCACGCACGCACGCACGCACGTAGGCACTCACATACGCACTCACGCACGCACACACACACACACATACACACACACACACACAAACCGTAAAAATTAAACGCTATCCTCGCTCAGCCAGTACCTATTTATTTCTTCTAAGAAATTTCTTAAAAAGGTATCTCTTATTCGAGCAATGTGGAAAATTTTCGTGGACAATTGCCAATAGTTCTTTATCGACAATTGTAACTAAAAACAGTCAAGCCATTAGCATACACGTCAAGTTACTGACACATATACATATACATATATTTTATCAGTTCTCTTAACGTATAAAGAAGGCTACAGAAAAACAACAATTTAACCCTCTCTCTAATTAAACAGAATGAATGCAGTTCTTTTGATACCGATCAGAGAATAGAATAAAGACAAGACAATAGCAACAAGATCTACACGATCCAGATACTTCGGCACATAATGCAACATTGTACTTCGCATTCCCAAGTCTCCATGTGACGCAAAAAAATCGATTTTATCATAATATGCAACTTATAGTGCTGAGATTAAGAGTTACACTCGAAAAAGTAGTTCACAAGGGTTACCTTTGTATCTTAATATCGATAATTATAATTGTGTACTACGAATAGTTATATAATGAAATATATAAAAACTTTTCCATTACTGAGTGACATATTGACTGACTGACAGATAAAGCACAGTCAATAATGTAAGCGAGCACTAAGAAAGGATTTCTAGAAATTTTATCGTAAACGGGCTGTACCCCCCGTATTTCATGATGATGAAATTTATAAATATTTTACCATGTACTCGGGTAAAACCGCGATGCGATGAATAGAATAGAATGGTTTATTTATCGCGAATTTGTGTCGTACATAGATGTTGGTTTATCATTATTTCATTAAGATTTATCAAATTCTGCCAGAGCATGCAATATTATACAAATCACTTTCCTAATTAAAGTTACAAATTAATTAAGACTTAAATTTTTGTTATTAAATAATCCATGTCTATGCCAAATCCCGTAGGAATATAAATGCATTGTGTTTATAGATATTATATCAATAAAGTAATAATTATATTGTAATAACATTTTTGGTGCAATAATTTCTTCAACTTCATTTTAAATAGACTATTGTTTAGTTGTTTCAGGTCCATCGGTACCTTATTAAAAATTTTCGGAGCCATACCAAATAAACTATTTGTCATGAGTTTGGTTTTACATGTCTGTACACAAAGTGTATCGTCATCTCGTCTATTTTTACTTATAAAAACAGATTTTTTCAAAAATAACAACCTTTATTTTTTATTATTGAATGTCAGAATTTTGCGTTTTTCAAGAAGCCCGAAGACACCCTTTTCTGTAATTTAAATGGTACCTCTTTATCTGTTGAATTGCCCCAGAAAATAATTCTGTATATTAATAAGGATTCAACCACACCTTCATATGCCGTAGTCAATGTTTTAGTATCAACAGCGTATGATAGTTTATGTAGTGCATATGTTAGAGTACTCACGTGTTTATTCAGTTTTTGTATGTGGTATTTCTATTAGTGTTCCACCTAGTAATTGCGTAGAATCTACTTGTCTTATTAAATTGTTCTTATAATTGATGCTAACCTAATATAAAATTAGATGTGAAGTATAAAATACATAATTTATGTGATTTATGGAAGCTAAGTAATTTTAGGAAGCTTGAAGAATGTTATTGACTTTATTTAATGAAATTAGTTAGCAATTATAAAATTGCAAACACATAAACATAATATGAAAGCTGCAAACACATAAACATAATATGAAAGCAATTATAAAATTGCAAACACATAAACATAATATGAAAGCTGCTTGGTTTCAATGTTTCACTCACAAATTAATTAATTATTAGAACTAGCCATAGAAATATTAAAAAATCCAATGGAATAAGTAAAAATTGAATGTCCAATGGAAAAAAAATGTAATGAAAAATACTTTCTAGATGCATTTTACTGAAGCTTGTTGAAGAAGAAAAAAAGTCAGAAGGCCAAAACCAATAGAAATATAGCCATTCCATGAAAACCTGATACAAGCAGTAATGGAATCAGCAAACACCTCGGAGGTTCTAATTAAGCTCGAAAAAAATTATCGCAAATGTCACATTTCACTATAAAGTAACGACCCACTCAGCTGGTACATACAAGCGAAGTTTTTAAAAAAAGAACCTCATAATTCTGAACAGTTTCACAAAGCACGCCTGAGCTTTGGAATTGCATCATTGTGTATTAAAATCCGAATTCACCGCGCTCCTGAATACCATTATATGGGAACTCGTATCCGAATTCCGAATGTGCCGACTCAACGACGTAGCGACAAAGAGTGGTGCGGAAAATGCGGAAACAAGACTTCGCAAATGACAACGCCAATTAACACTCATAGTACATCGGCGGCTTAATCTTTGTATATGTTTCTGTGTCATAATTTGAATGTACATCAGATGTGTTATTAGTTTATCGGTGATACCGATCGCTAATAAAAAAATAATAAAAAATTGGCGGCCCTAGGCCCTAAGGGTGCGTAATTTTTGAGAATACGAAGGTACGAGTGTACACTACTGAAACCGCAAGAGGCTGCTTATAACTAATATTTAGTAAGAGGTTGGCACTACCTCTTCATCACCATAATTATCAGCCCTTAACGGTCCACTGCTGGACATAGGCCTCTCTCAATGAACGCCCAGACGGCCGATCTCCTACACGGAGATCGTCTTCCCACCTGGTGAACGGTCAACCAAAAATTCGTTTTCCTAAACGCGGCCTCCACTCCAGAACGTTACTGGCCCATCTGCCATCTGTTCTTCTGGGTGTGTGACCAGCCCATTGGCACTACGTCTTAATAAATTTTATACCAACAGCTATGCTATAAGTTTTTTTGCAAGAGAGAGAAGACTAAAAATGCTAGTTTGTGAGAAAAAGTTTGGGTAGCTTGATATACGAAAAATATCGCAAGAAGCACACCACGCTTTCTTCACAATAATAATACTGGCACTTTTAGTTCATTATTGTTTTCATCTTACAGCTTGTTCTATAGTTATATTTTTTTAATTATAACATTTTATTTCATTTATTAATATTTATTGTTTCGTTTAATAAACTTATGTAATTGTTGTATTGTTATGATTATAGATACGTGTACAAACTACAAAGTTTTATATATATTCTGTCCCGTTTTAAGTGAGTCATTATAGAGTCCAAAGGAATCATTTACAAAAAACATATTAACAGAGGAATAAAAAAACTAATTTGAAGGAAGAAAATAAAAAATTAGAAGTGGTTTTCGTAGTAAAATATAGTATCATTAGTCACTGTTAGTGAGGCACTAAATTAGTGCAGATAAACGTAGCAGCAATAATGGGTTCCGTACATGTGGGTAGACGCAAAACGCTGGTCTGGAAATTAGTAGGAATACTGCTTTTAGTCGGATTTGATATTTCCCTTGGGGCCCACTAGTACTGGTCTTGTTTTGTAATTTAGTTGGAGGTAGTGCCATGCTACAGTGCAGCCGAATTGGAGAAGTACGACGGTGCCTGTGGCCCATTGGAGAGGAGAAGGAAAGGACTCAAATGAATGGGCATATCAATTATGCGGATGTTTACGGGCACGGGTATTATCAAGTGACTGTTATTTTGTCCCCGTATAATTAGAAATATATCTGCCATATGTAATTTCAGTTACCTTTACTTGAAACTTCATATGTAGTTAGATTTCATAACGTAAGCCTCCAAAAAAATATTTTAATTTTTTCATCCATAAGGGGGTGAAATGTGGGTTGAAATTTTGTAAAATTTACGCAGAACGCACGTGACGTAAACATGGAGAGTTAATTAAAGTATTAAAGGTTATTTTAAAAACCACACCATTTGTAATAATCATATTTCTGTTTACATTAAATGAAAGGTTTTTTCTTATTCTAAGCTGTATTTGTGTTATTTACATTTTTTATGTTTACACATGTGTAGAGAAACGAAATTGAGTTTGTACATACATGTTAACAATCTTTTGGAAGTAAGTACGTAGCAGAAACGACGTGACAGAAGCTGTCAGCACTGAAGAAAGTTGCCAAAGAAGTAAACAGTACACGACGAATACAGTTAGTCGACATACAATTGTTAAGAAAGCCACTGGTAAAAACAAGAGCAGACCTTACACGACTGACAAACTATAAATACATGTCAGCAGTCTCAAGTATTTAATTAAAATTTTACTTCGTGTTTCATTTCAGTGTCATCGCCTGGGTATGTCACAAACGACGGCAATAGGCACCCGCATAATTGAAATTATGATGACCAGTTTCCCCTCTCCCCCCCCCCCCAATGGGTCAATGGAAACTCATAAGCGAAACGCGACAAAATGGCTATAATTTATTTGGTATCACTAGGATACTAAATAAAACCACATTGACAAATCTTTATAATTCGTTCACACTGTCGTGATCAGGATAGTGTAACTAGAACATCACTTCTATAACGTAACAAAAAAAAACTTTAATCTATAACAGAACAATACAAGTTATATTTTTGGGTGAGAGCTTTTATTCAATAGAAGAGCCAAAAAGGACTGGAAAATAAAAAGCTTCATATTAATTGGCACCGAATGAAAAAATGATTTGAAACGAAAAGCTAAATTGTAGAGCTGTCGAAACGGAATTCAATCAAGTAATAAAAATTCGAGGTCGAGGCAAACAAGGGGTTTGTTTGAAAATTTCAAATCAATGCACATAAAAAATCTATTTTTACATAACACCCGTTCTATGTCGTGACTTGGTTTGGCCGCTCCATTCCACGTTTTTCTTGTTCCGTGATCGTGATTACCCGCAGAGGCATGTACCTTCCAAGCTTCTAGATGTTATTTCATCAATGACACATAACCGTGAACAGCCATTATTCATCCTTATGTCCCACTGGTCAAATGTGTTAGAAAAAGCTATACAATTTCTTCATAGTCGCGGTGAATTCAAGAAAGAAAAACACTAAAGTTTGTACTACAAGTTAATCTCAGTTACATAGCTGGACGAAAAAGTATATTGACCAGATCGCTTTGGTCAATTTGTTTTACATTGAGTTTGAATTTGAGTATTTCCATGATAAATGCAAATATGAATTTTACCGTCGGTTTTGATTCCGGAAAACATATTTACATGAGATTTTTCTATTTAAACAGTTTACCGTCGGCACACAGACTACGGAAAGTGGTGATAGCTGAAGATGAACATAAAGATAACATTTTGAAATACGGAATAATCAATTTACGATCTGTGATTAATCGAGCGCAGAAATCGTCTTCAGTAAGCGTTACATCGCGTGTGAATCCGCGGCCGTTTCGCACCTACTGACGAAACGGTTTAGATAATGTCAAACATTGTACAGAACAATCACCATCTTCTTTGTGAACTTCTGGAGTTTACGAAAATATCACAATACTTGTATATTTAGACATTTATATTCGCGGCGTAAAATATATTCCGCATAATTTCTTGAAGTATACAGTTGATCAAAGTATGTATTAAAATATTATTATTTAAGTATTTATTATTATATTATTATTGAAATATATATGTGTTCAGCAGTGGACCGATAAGGGCTGATAATGATGATGATATAGTTGATTGAATGTATTGTGACTTCTTGATGGAAATTCATGTTAACACTTGAATAAATAAATAAATTTATATAATTTTTCTACAAATAATTATTTTCCACAAATAAAAAGTGAAAAATAAATATTTTGTGGAAAAAGTAGATAAATTTATTTTTTTATTCAAGTGATGCTAAAGTATGTTAAAAAATAGTGTCTTCGAGATTAATTGATTCTTCAGCGGTCAAAAATTATACTTTTTACTTTTTTGAAATTCAAACCTAAACTATACTAATCTACGTATTTTAATTCCTTTGTGTTTGATGTTGTTTGTAAAAATAATCAAGCAATCATTCTACTGAGTCGAATATCGGTTATCTCAGTTTTAATTCGCAAACTTAGCTCTTTATACCACGTACAGAGAATCGAATTTCGCGTAAATGCCTCATGGCAGGCGTGCAGCGGGTCGATAGGTGTAAGTAGGTCGTATTTTAGTTATTCAATTGACAATAGATTCAATCAGGCTGTAGCTCGCTATTAACACTTACGTCATGCGGTAACTCTGTGCACGTAACGTCGATGACTCGATGCGAAATGTTAGAATGACATGACCAGACTTGACATTTTTACTACTCGCAGTAATTGTGTAAGTGAGACGCATTTTGGTAATTACATTTCTGCAATCTGTTGTCTATTTTTTTGAGTTGCACTTTTAATCCGATGATGGAAACAGCCGTAGAATCTGGTAATATCATGTGAATTTTGACGGTATCCATATGAAAGACATATCCATAGAAATAAAGATGGCCCTACTGCATTTAATAAGTTGGGACCCAGGGCTGTCACAAAAGCAAAGATATGCAACTACAAGGACATAATCTCAAACCAATGTTGCCTGAGCAAGGAGGTACAACCTCGGACATTCTGCCGGCTACGATCGTAGCCGAATCGGAACAATAAATTCGGCGCATCGTTGCACCTCTATCAAAATCTTTTCGTGCCTATGAGAAAGACTCCTTACCGCAGACAACCTGCGGGCAATAAAACTAAATTAACGTCAAACGCAATTTGTGGCTGTGGTTGGCACCACAATTCGGAGCTCCCGGAAATCCACATCCAGATTAGTGAATTGTAAACATGTTGAATGAAAAAAAGAGGTTTACCACAACTGGACTGTGTTGCCAGATATCTGGAACCGTTTGCAGCACAGGGAGTCTTAAATTTGGAGTTTATGTACATCTTTTTAACACGCTTCTGAATGAATGATTAAATGAGATATTCCTTATTGTGCACATTAAAGAAATAATTTTTTTTAAAAGAACTTATTAATAAATGTTGACATAAGCGGGCCTTATTACTTAAATAGTAATTTCTTCCCGGCAACCGTGGGATAAGGAAGTGTTTAAAATTAGGAAAGTTGGCGCAAAACAGTAATATACATACATAACTACAATTATTATTTCATCGATATATTGCAGAGAACTTGTTTTAAGTATATTATTATATTGTCTTATCTACACATAAATTAGTTCTATTAACAAGTATTATACAACTTAACGAGTGTTATATCATAGAATATTAAATTCACAATTATAACAAGTATTATTTAATTCAGCAGAATACACACATGCATAAATTTAGTACTGCATAGGTAATACTCAAAGCTAATGTATACAATTAGAGCTGAAGCCATCATTAAGGCCTTACCTCCAGGCAGGTTTACAGGTAAGCGGAAGTTATTAGCGGGGTCGACGACCGCGCCCGCCTAGCTCCGCCCAAACAATGTCAATAATGTGTAGACACGTTAATTAGGCTTTATTGCTATGTCGCCATTTCTGTGTAGGACGCATGTTTCATACAGCCCATTCAGATTTCCGAGGACGGCATCATCTATTAAACCAAATACCAAGAACAACACATCTACACGCCAGCTTCCTAATGGGGACCAAATACCACTCACTGTATAATCACGAAATAACCGAAACTATAACACCTACAAACTTGAAGTATGGCACGTAGGTTTTTTTTTTAGGATGCAGACATCCGCTAAGAACGAATTTTACGTAACTCCACCCACCGCCAAGGGTGTGTTTTTTGGGGTAGGGTACCCGCAAGAGTACTCCACCCCAAAAAATCGCAAGAGTATCATATTGAGATCGTATCACGGTGTCACGGTGTTTGTCAGTATTCATCTCCGAAACTACTGGACCGATTGTAATTATATTTATTAACTTTATATAATTTCGATTTATGGCCGCGATGTTTAGACACGGCCAAGCGCTGAGCGTGGTCCGGTGAACTAGTTATTCAATAATTGATTAAATAGGCAGTGGTTGGACCCTTTTATTGCAGACGATTTGGTTGCGCACGACTGGGGAAGTTGCATTTCGTAATGGGACCCTCCATATGAGTCCCTTATATACTAGGTAAAAGTAAAACTTCAGAAGATTGTCCTTCGCGAATATGAAATTAATATTTGTTGACCACAGTTATGTCGTCACCGTTTTTGTTTCATCTAGTTTCAAATCACAACCGTTCTGCCACTTCAAAACCAACAAAAAACGAAAGCGACATATATAACAGTAATAACGTCATCCTAGCCGAAATTCAAATAGGTCTAGAAATCAGGCGCAGGACCTATGGCCTAACTTGATCTCTGAGGCCTCAGGGGTGTAACACCGCTACCTGACTATCGACTGTTATCAGACATTGAAATATCCCAATAACACCTTGGTCTAATTTGGGACTCGAACCCAGGACATCACGGCTGTCGTTGAATATGCTTACCACTAAACCACGAGGCAGTTGCCTAATCTGTACTGTAACCCAAATCTTAATCGAGCAAGAATAACTTAAGACAAACACTAAGTTCTTGTCCCTCTTAGTAAGTTGTTCTCCTTTACAAGAGTTCGTAAGTTCGCTGAACTTTGAAATTTGAACTGAATATGCTATCGGTTACGTTATCTACATTCAAGTTGTTGGAGCTAGACACGGCAGTTTCTAGACATGAAATATTACATCGCATATTGCCTAGGCCGACGTTTAAATTGAATCTTCTTAAATTTTATTTACGATCACGATGATATTAATAAATAAAATTTATTGTGGGTCCTTCTTGTGTTTATATTGTGTACGCCAAAATCTCACTTCGTCAAAGTTAAAGCGAAGTAAGCGTTAAATGAAATGTACACACTATTTACAAAATTATTTAAATTTAATATAATTGTGGAAATAGTACAAAAATATTAATTTATACGAACGTTAAAATGAATTTCCATCAAGAAGTGACAATACATTCAATCCACAAAATTAATTGTTCAACCCAGTTTTGAATTTGACCTCCAGCCATGAATACTAGGAGGTAGTGCCAACCGGATTGGGCCAACAAGTCCCAGGAATTTCCTCACTCACTCACATATTACCGTCGTCAAGTGACAGGTATATGCTGTCTCGATTCATGTGGTTTGTGAATATGTAAATTGACTATCATATAAACTTTAGAAACAAGAAAATATGGGTAATAAGAACAGTAAGTACCAAGGTATCATAAAGTTCAAGGAGAATAGAAATGGCACAACATTTAAGCAACGAAAAGCTGTAATAGCCAACCTAAAGGACTTGGAAGGCCACGTCTCTGTTATGAAGAAGCACTCAAGCGGCGCAAAGGTATTTTCATCACTATAACGCTACAATATTCCCAACTTGCTTGTAAGAGATAGTGCCATGCTGCATAGGAGAAGGTAGTGCCATGCTGCATAGGAGGAGGTAGTGCCACGCATGGTGCATCACACTACATCCTCCTATGCAACGGATTTGGGCCTGCACGACGGGGGAGGTACCTCTCGCTCACGTGTTGCCGCCTTAATGTGACTCCTACGGTGTCGCGTTTCGTGCGGTTTGTGAATAGCCGGTGGCCCATTGGGAGGGAGGTGAAAAGGAAGGCAATGAATTATGCTGATGTTCATGAGTGTCGGTAGTCGTTGAAAGTCTCCGATATCTCCTTTGTCCCCCTATACTATAATTTTCGAGTTTCAAGTGGCCCATGGGAGGGTACGAGGAACGCAACACGTCTGAATTAAAACATGCGGGTGTCCACACGTTTGTCCAGATGGGCCTTATATGCGTGTGTTTAAATTTTAAAACCCCGAGCAACGCGTGATTTTCTACTAGTATTTCTGTGATATGATATGAAATTCAATAAGTATCTCCTCCCATGCTATTTCACGTGTCATCTAGATCGTCTCTCTGGTGCGAGCGAATTCATCTCATATTTATGGTTGTATATAATATAGCACATGGGACATCTATATATTCTGTTTATGGTTTTTAACCATTTGTATATATATTAAAGGTACTATATCTCTATGGGTATATAAAAGTCCGCCCAGTGCGTGTCGGGTTCGCAGGCGAAGGTTTCCGTACCCATCAATGATAAAAAACACGTATGTTGTATGGGCTCTCCTAGGTAATTAATTCTTGTAAGAAGTAGTGCCATGCTGCACAGGATAGTGCCATGCATGACATTACTTCCTCCTATGCAACGGAATTGGGCCGGCACGGCCGGGGCGGTACATCTCGCCCACTTAATTCCGCCGTAAAGTGACACCTAAGGTGTCGCGTATCGTGCCGTTTGTGAGTAGTCGGTGGGCAATAGGAGGGGGGGGGTGCGAAGGAGGGCAACGCATCGGCATAACTATGCTGATATTCATAGGTGTATGTAGACGTTGAAAGGCAACGATTGATCGTTTATCATGCTTACTGTAAAAAAAATAAATGAATGTAATTTTAATGTTTGTCGATATAGCGGCAACAGAAGTAGATCCTCTGTGAAAGTCGAGCATTCTGTGACAGACGGACGTGGGACTATTAGTAATAGGGTTCCGTTTTTCACGCTTTAAGTACAGAACCAGCAAAACAATACAATACTTACAAAATAACGGTCAAAGCAAAATATTAGTATTTATAGCTTATACCATATCGCTATGCGTGACCTATGGCGCTCTATGGAGGAATATATTTAGCAGTGGCCGATAATGATAGCATAAGGCGATAAACGATCACCACAAACATCCGCAGAAGCAAAAATTATTATGATGAGGAACGAAACTTTATACGTGAACTAAAATCACAGCAAGAAATTTCGTATTTTTGACGGTAAATCGATCAGATAGCTGCTAGATTAGGAACACAGCCTGTATACTAAATATAAAAGAGGTAATTAAGTTATAATATAATCTCCAAGTCGTTATAAATTTTAACTTATTTAATTGAGCAATAAATCATAAAAGGATTACGGAATCTCGCATAAAACTCCGCCATTTGCAAAGAATGTTTACGTGTACGGCGAAACTTTCACGTATTGGAGCCTAGATAATTCAGGATGAATATACAGACTTTCAGCTCACGAATGAAAAATGCGGAGCGTGAATGGGAATACGGAGAAATGCGGCATACCACCCAAGTTAAAATCATCCAAGTGTGAGTCGAAGTCCCCTAAGGGTTCCGTAACATCATCTACAAAAGCGGGAGACGAAATCCGTTGTATGGGATTTCATAATTAGTTTTTCTAATGTTATAGCGGCAGCAGAAACATATCATTTGTGAAAATTTCAACTGTCGAGCTATAACGGTTCATGTGACAGTCGGACAACGGTGCCTGAATAATAAGGTTCCACTTTTATTGTTTGGATATGGAACCCTAAAAACGCCTTCCCGTAAGCGACTGGCAGCATAATACGGACTTTATGAATCAGCATTCGGGAAACAATTGGTTTTAAGACAAACAATGAAACCGCTGATATAAAGTGTCGCGATGTTTCGAGTACTAAGTAGAGGAATACAATTACAAAAGCGATCAAATATTTTTAGTAAATATAATTTTATTCTTTGCGCCATCATCATTATCATCATCAGAATTTTCACGTCATAACGTCTTGTAAAGCGACAAGTTTAACTACATGCACGAATAAGTATGATGTCATAGTAACGTTCGCAATAGGAGAAGCCTGCGATCGAGAGAGTGTAACCACAATTATCGTCATCTTTGACCGTTTAAGGACACTAAACACTACACAATCATTAGTTATATGTACCATGCGAGTATGAGATTTCCCCCCACCCCCCTGATTCGGCTACAATGTAGCATGGCACTACATCTTACAAGGCTGAAGATATTGTGCTTCATGATACACATGCTTAAACTGTTGCGGTTCTCACCCGAGGTTCATTATCCCAAAATACCTGCAACAATATAAATTTGAAACATTAGTCATAGTAAAAATTCTAAGTGTACTAAGTAAAAGAGGCGTTACCGCATTGTAAATGAAATAGGACGGGATCCAAGTAATAAATTCTAATACAGAAACTAAAAGAAACTGTTCAGGTGCCAGTCGGTATCGCGCACCAAGAGATCAGAAACAAATGGAGGTTGAGAAATTATAAAAGTTGACAAACTCAAATTTGCGAGCGTACGCAATAATAATGTACAAAATGAACTATAAATATGAGTTCGTAATGATTATTCTGTGTTATAACAATAGATTACCAATTTCGTGACTGTAGGTATAAGTGAAGGCAATTATTTGTATAGGTTTACTTGGCAGACGGAGAGACAAACATGTAAACGGACAGACGGGCAACGAAACCTTATAAAGGTACCGTTTTCGAACCCTAATAGCTAACCAAAATTATTACCAAGTTAACAACTGAAGCAAACAGGATCGGCTTATTCATTCTATTTGAATGCTTCAGATAGCTTTACGCAGCTCAACAGAATTTGTATTACAGTGAGACCCAGACAGTTGTGTTAACTTTCTGATATCCTGGTAGCTAGACGGCTGTAGCCTAGAATTGATCTGACAACAATGAAACACCCACGCCCACATAAATTGTATAAATTTGTAACAATTTTTAATTTGTAATCGTAATTGTAGCTTTGGAGTAACGAACTTTCATACAAACTATAAACACCCAAGACGCATTCTTAGCGGTCGAATTACAAAATTCAATTAGCTGCCGTAAACGGCGCTGCCAAGTTTTTGAAATGATTATAGCCTATATAGTTGTATGTCTTATATTGTGGGTTTATTAATTAGCACAAAGGCTTTTTTGTTGACAGATTTTAACAAATGTATTATCCACCGATTATCGATTTGTGGGACATTATTAATTTAGAAAGTTAAATTTACTAGCCTCCCGAGAGTTTGGTCTAAGATCTAAAGCAGGGTTTTCA
>JAFELO010000983.1:152950-163423 GCA_017140195.1 Eumaeus atala
TATATATATATATATATTTATTTATTTATTATTTAAGTTGTTTTAAAAAGTGCATAATTTGGAAGTTGAACTTCCCTTATTTGGGCGGTATTGAGACGCTCATTGTATACCTTCGTATTTTTCTAAATCTATGTGTTCCTTCTCTAACACTATATTATCTAACACGTATGGACGGAGATGACAGATGTCCTGGTGTCTCATGTTCAGCAATTGGTTGTTTCTTTGTTTATTTGTGCCAGATGAAATCTGAAATGGTAGGAGCGACAGATCTTAAAGCTTTGTTCAGGATTGGTTCGAAAAGTCTTGGTATTTTTCTAAATATATGATTAACTACATAGGTTGTTACGTTGAAATAATATATTACTAATAATAGATATGCTTAATGTGAACAGGCTAAATGTAATGAAATTATTCCTAGCGACATTTACAAGGGTTGTATTGTATCCCACAGGAAGAGCTCCAGATCCGGGCATGATAATATTTCTACGTTAATGTAGGTTGTATTTGTTATGAAATAAACTTTTCTTTAACGGGGAAAATAATATTCACACTATTAATATTACAATAAAAAATAAGTAATATTAACGATATTTTCTTATAGTATATCTTTTTTTTATAGTATTGGAGGGGACAAAAGAGCAATCAGAGGTAGCGCCATGCCTATTGCATGGCACTACCTCTTACTACTTTTTATATTATAATCAAAACCAAAGATACAAGATATTGACATGATCGATAAAACATAGCAATTGATACGAATAATCTCACAAGTCGTTGTTTAGTTTAATTAAATCACAGCTATATTAGCCAAATACACTATATTAACCAGTTATTATGATACACTCGAAATTAAGGTAAACAACCTTTACGAATGCCAAAACAGTTTCGGGATTTCCAAGACGATGCGATGATTTTTATCAAAGGATCTAGAGTGAGCGCCACCCTGGAGACACGAATGGCAAGGGAAAACTACTGTCAGCTAGGCGCGTAAAAAAAATGCAGGGAATCTTCAGGTTAATCTCATGAAGATTAACAGATCCTTAGATCACTAGAAATAGTTTCCCGTGCTATGCAGGACGTGTCTATTAATGTAATCGTGCCAATAACAACAATCGAAAATAATTATTGAAATATTATGAGGATAATTATGCAGATTTTCCTCGTAAATATAACAACTACGAACTATGGTTTAATGTTTGCTCAAATTTACGAGGCTAGCAGGCAATAGCTATAAAGTTTATATTTATTAATTGAGGTTTACATGTTTTCACGGAGACCATGTTTTCCTGATGCGTAACATATCAATGTGTTGTTTGTTCAAATATCAGGACTGCCAAGTACAACATGCCCTTAGTTGCAACTTGTTCAGACTTCATGATATCCTAATACAATATTGGTAAACTTCTGAAATCTGCTGGTATTTTTTAAGCTTCCCAGGCAAATTCTTTTTTTCACCAAACGCCGTAAAACAGATCTGTTAACTTTTTTTGTATATAAAATTTGATTTTAAAAATTGAAGTTTTTTTTTCTCCAAAATGAAATTAACAAACTATGAAGAGCTCCTCGGATCATTTGTTGTTCAATATTGGTATATCTTTATGAAATATAGGTACAACTGCCTCGTATAGGGAATTGGCAGATTTTGTGTGGTTTTCTAAACGACTAACGTGCCCCTGTACTTTAAAACCGATGATGCTACACACAAACCAATATGAACAGTCGTTGCAACATAAATACATGTCTACAAAGTACCGCGTCGAAATGTTGCATAGTGTTTTTCACACATCTTGATCAAGGTATCCATTTGAATAAATATGATTATTTCGTTCAATGTTATATTTATATTATTCTGCGAATGTCATCGATTTCTTTCTGTAGCAACCCAAATGTAAAGTAAGGCCGATTTTTCATTTTGCGCTGACATTTAGAGATACAGAAACGTTTGCTTACACAAACTTGCAAAAAATGAAAAAGCAAATAATTGAGTACTCTTTTAGTATATGAAAGAAACGATCCGCCCCTGCTTCGCGCGTGACTAGCAGGGACCGGTCCATAATAAATTATACACTAAAACCTTGCTAGGGAATTCTTCAATCCTAGGGTGAAAACCGCATCAAATTTCGTTCAGTAGATTTTGAGACAATCGATCATATACAGATAGACAGACTTTCGCTTTATATATAAGAAGATAACTCTATCCTGAGAATTCAGACATAAATTAACTGGGAACCGATTACATTGGAAGAATTATAAAATTGTGTTACTCAGATTTAGAATACAATTTATATTCCAAGTAACTAATATACCTTGATAGATAGAGAAGACGCTGGAGTATGTATGGAAGCAGTTTCTTTATTGGATACAAACTAACTAACACATAGTAGTACGGAATAGAAATTCGATACTTCACCGGGCGCCTGCGCAGGTACAAGGCATTCGTATTCAGTACGGTAAACCGTTACGTGTGCGGCCAGTTCTACGGGACGTAGCAGAGAACGTCCACCATCTGAAAATCGAACTCAGTGGGATTTGGGAGAAATATGCCCAGCAGTGGGCAGCAGATGATAGTCATGGTGAACACATTAGGTTAGCGCCAAAAATGTCTATAGCAATGGATAGCGATAGTGCAATATCTCTCACCTTGACGGAACCCGCTGCTTTTTGGACGTGATCTTATCTTATACACGTGGCGTTACATGATAATTCTTAATCAGCGACAAAACCTCGAGATAATATTCCACTTTTAAAGGACTTCTACCGACAAATTTCACATGGATATCAATTTGAGTTGGCCTTGTGTTCGAATTTATTTTGGCTACGAGCGTCGTCGTACATGTAAAAATATACATAATTAGCATAGATGTTTAAAGAAGTGTGGCAAAAATTCATTGATTTACAAATATATAAAGATTATGAATTTTAATTTTTGTCTAAGATACATAACACGTTACAATGACAACAAATGAAATTTATAACAGAACACTGTCTTTCGGGACAGTAAAATGTTAATAATTTCGGCTGTTAAATAAGGATTTACTTTGATTTTTTTTTTTCAAAATTTTGACACATTGTCGAAAACATCATTATGAAAACTTCCCAAATCGTTTTAGAAAATGTTATTGTAACCGTAAAGGAATGCTTTTAAATCTGTCCAGTAGCCTTGGTGTCTGTTCAGCGCAAACAAACAATCAATTGCATCCCCTTCATATTACTAGTATAGATAACATTTTAAAAGTACATAAATATACTTAATTTTTAATAGACGTGTCTCATATGTACCGCTTCCGTGTTATCGCTATATTGACATAGGTGCTACTCTATAAACATTTGCATTCCATCTACATGCAACTGTATAGGGGCTGCCTGGTGACACAAACAATAATAGCGATAGAGAACATTTAGTTCCATCAGGTTTTGTTGCATTTCAGCATCAGATCGATTCGTCACAACTAAGATCGTCTTCATTACCACCAGCACCTGGTTCTTTTCATTATGTAAACCGGACCTGGAAAGGGTCCGGTGGCGAGTACTGAACGTAGGCATTTATTCTGATACCCCGGATCTGTCAGCAACAGGGCATAATATCTCGGATCTTGTCCTACTTGACCAAATTTGAACAAAAACCAACAAGGTACTAGAATATTCTTTTTGTAATGTTTGTCTCTGTTACAACAACGAGTTATTCAAACACCAGGTAACGTTGAGTGTGTAATGATTTCGCTTTTAAGTACACAAATATAATCCTACAGCAGTTACAATAAGAAAGAAAATGGCATTGGCAATTTTGGCATCGATGCAAAATATGAGTCAGCGCGAGTCCTCAAGTGGCATGAATTCATAGTGACCTGTCAGTAAATATTGTCACATTTTTGAGCGATTGTCTTGCAGCACAACTTTTTAAGAATGGCAAGTTATCCATCTATAAAATGGCAGGCAATATTTTGTTTACTTGAATGTAAATTTGAAGTAATGTTTGTGCAATTTTCAGCAGGCTCACAAATACGAGAACAAATTCGACATCTTCACACTTAATACTAGCTTCAATAGAAGCATTAAGCAAGTGTTATACCATATTAAATGAAATACTAATTATCTATGAGACTTCCCACATGTTGTGTGGTTACGGTATATTTATTTCTCATAAATATTCCATACGATAGTTCTCACCACTGGTATTTATAATAATGAACATATAATTGCTATAGTTAAGTATATATTTAAATGTGAAAGAAAAGCCTGTACTCGCCATTAGTGCTCAGTTGTGTACTAAATTCTAGAAACTTCTATAACAAATCTTAATCGTAAGTTACTCTAACGACAAGTCTACACAAACTTTTAGATCTAAGAGCTTTATTCCTTTATATTTTCATTCGAATTCTTAGACATATTTTACTTTCCAGCCGAATTGGCATAAGCCAAGCTCCTTGAAAAGTCTGTTTAGTTTAATATTGTGGATTTGTTGTAGAGTTCGATCGCTCGAAGCCAGCCTTTCGATAACTACGAACTTTCTATTTGATATAAGACGTTTTATAGATTACCGAGTGCAAGAAAAAATTATGAAGCACGTAGCAAAGTAAGTGTGACCTGTATATATATATTTCGTAATTAGGGTTGGTACCTTTTTCAAAGACGAAGAAAGTATTTTTCAAAGTAATTAATAAAAATATAAAAAATAGTTCAGATTTGTCATTACAAACTTTTTTAAGAATGACATTGAAAAATGTTTGTCTCCTTCGAATACAAATTAAAATATAAACACTTTTAATCATAGTCGATACCTAACATTAAACATTGTCAGGTGCGCTTTGTTGCTGTGGATGCCATCTCTATAAATACTCTATTTATTATTTTTTGTTAGGTAGTTGGGTTAGGTACGTAGAGTAATTTTTAAGTTTTATAGTTGTCCTAGAGCAACCATTATAATAGTTATTATAATAATTAATAAAAGTAGGCCTTCATGAAAAAGATGACGATACGTCATTTTTCTTTAAAATAATTTATTAGGCTTAAAACACTAGATTGTAATTTTAGAGTACTGGTGGCAATTCTATTCGTAATACAATATAACAACAACAACACATCTTCACGCCAGTTCCCTAATGATAATATTACAAATCGTGTTGTATCCATACGGATATACACCTCAAGCAAGGCGCCTGCTTTGGAGATAGACATGGTATTACTAAGTTGCTGTATTCCGTCTCGTCTTTCGTATAGTAATGGAAATGGATTCAGATCCAGGGTCTGTGATTTGGAACACTAATTTGCAATACCGAGTCAATGAACTAGTCGGAGGAACCAATCGTGGCATACCACGCAAATTGTATACTTGAGGTCGTTTACGTTAGGGTAAATGCAGACATGCTATTTTAACGTCAGCGGAAATTTACTGAAGTGCGTAAGGATTGTTGGTTTTTAGCCCTTGAGTAACGATGCAGGTATGAAAAAAATATGTGGAGTGTAATCGTGTGAAAGAATCACCGTGAAGATAGCTCCAGCGTAATGTGTTACCGCGCTTACCTATCTCGGGTGTTACGTTCGTTCTTAAGGTGTATACTTTTTTTTTGACGCGGGGAAGCGCATTTACGCGCCTCCACTGGCCCTGGGTGGGGTCCAGTGGTGTGTGCGGATCGCGACATATTATATAGTGCCGGATACCCACAAAAACCACCGCGAGTGCCACCAGTGCCGTCTTTGTTGAGGTGTCCCGGAACAGCAAACCATCAGGGCACCTAGACGGCAAGCCAGCCCCCGAAGAGACAGACGCCACCTCCACAGATGGGGTTGTCCCGCACCCCTTGACAACCTCACCGACTTTGGGACAGTGCAATGGAATGAGGTTCCCATCCTCGCCCCTTGCCCCGTGCGCAAAAGCGACGCCACTTTCTGCTCTTTTGTCTCCTCTTCTTATATGAGGGATACAAAGAGTGGCACCTCCTCCTGCTCTTTAGTCCCCTCTTCTTATAGGCGGGGTACTAGGAGCCGCCACCTCCTGGCTTCAATTGGCTCCGCCCAAGGTGTCTCGGATCACCCCAAGCTACTGAGCCCCACCGCCACGACAAGGCCTGAACCATGGTGATGAAGGTGTATACTCTTGTGACGTACCGGAGTAATCATTTTTACATTTTTTGAATGTACGTTAAAGTTAAGTTTTTGTTAAGTGTCATTAAGCTAGTAGTAGTACTTTGAATAAACATGTATTTCAACCACGTGATAAAATTGATTTTTCGAATTTAATGACAGATATTTATTAGGTTTCATTGTGATATATAAATTATAGACTTTTCACTTACTCAGATATTTTTCTTCGTTATTTTTGTGTTTAACATTGTATTGTTATATTAATTCTTTAAACTCCCTTCAAAGTCAAAAACTTGATCATGATCTTACAATTCCTAATGAAAGCCAAAACACTCATGACCACCATGTGCTAACTTTCTAGCTTGAGTTCAATTACAGAAGGCCAGTCGCAATGGCTGCGTGAATAACCATTTATTTACGCATCGTCGACGTTATGTAGACAGTGTGCTGTGACCCTTAGTAATGTACCGAGAATAGATCTTAATGGTGTAACAAACAGGACTGTTATTAGGATTGGTCATAATTACTTTAATAGTGATTTTATGGGAGTGATGATGTGATGTTTTAATAGCTGTCAGCTGATATTTCTCCTTGGCGTCTACATATATTTACCACTAATGGATACCCCATTATTGGTAAATATACGAGTATTAGGTAAATATGTATTATGTATATGTATAACAACTGAAGAGCCTGGCAGAGAGGAGGGAATGGCAGGAGCTGCATAGATTTGGGTCTGGTACTAAAATTAAATGAAATGAAAGTCTGATAGAGCAGACTTTATATCCCTAACAATACATTAAAGCTTATTTCAATATGTATGTATATATATATATATATATATATATATATATATATATATGTGTGTGTGTGTGTGTGTGTGTTTCTTTATACGCTTAGTGTTTTAAGCTGTGGTTGTCAAAATTTTAAAAACCTTGGATCCGCTAACGGTGGACCTTTACTAGTACGAGATTTAAACCCGTTTTTAGGGATAGCTCGCGTTGATGATAGTAGTTTAGTAACGTGCAGATGTTATTACACGAGGTAGTTGCCGATTCGTTTATTCGTTTCTCCCCGTATGTTCAAAAAAAAAAGGATTGCGTTTTTAAGCACTAGTCGGGTATTAAAATCGAGGCACTACGAAAACCGTAACATGGTACTGCTGTACTTGTAGAAAGCGAAACTCGATTACAACTTAAGGGTGAATTACGAAGTGGCCACTCTAAATTGCGAAGTAGCTACTCTAAATTACAAAGTAGCTACTCTAAATTACGAAGTAGCTACTCTAAATTACGAAGATTCTTATTGACCATGACAATGCGTAAGTTTCTCACGTAAATCTATACAATAATTAGAAATCGTAACCATGATCGCACCGTATGAGAAACAACGGTGCTTTGTTGGAGAAATCTTCGCTAGAACAATCATAAGAGTTGCTTGTTTTTGTTGTGCAGATCTCAGAAATCGATATTCGTTTCGCAGCCATTGTTATTGTCTGTAAGTAATCTTGATCTGTACAGTAAAACCGTAATCTGTACTGATACTGTAAATGCGAAAGTTTGACGGATATTACACAATCACGCCAAGCTAAACGGTTTTTAATGAAACATAACAATATTGTACCAAAAAGTAGAGGTACTGCCATGCTGCATTGCAGCGGAATTTGACCGGCGTTTCGAATGATTTGTGAATACCCATTGGAGGGAAGGAGGAAGGGAGGGCAAGGCATCTGCACGACAACAATAATGCGGATGTCCATGGGCATCGGTAGTCGTTAAAAGACTTCGATTGCTCGTTTGACCCATGGGGTCAAACTATAACAACAACTACTACTATACAAACAGTGGTTTTTCCTGTGATATAACATAGATTTCTGCATGATATCGACCCTATTCCTAATCGTTTCCATATTGCGGTTATATACCATCACGCTACAACCAATGGGAGCTAAATAAAACAGCGGCGCGATTCTGTCTTATTTTTATGCAGCTCCCCGGTGAGAATAAGTACATTATTATAAGTAGCAAGCAAAGCATAACCCGACAAAATATGCTTCATGAAAGTAACTGTAGATAGTCTTTCTGATCTGACGGTCAGAATAAATACATTACTATAAGTTGCAGTCAAGGCATAACCCGTCAAAATATGCTTCAAGAATCACTAGATAGTTCTTTTTATAGTATAGGGGCCAGCGAGTAATCGGAGCCTTTTGAGCACCCATAGATATGCACATTATTGTCATGCAGATGCGTTGACCTGCGTTCCTTCTCCCCTCCAATGGGCGAGACAAATACGTTGTTTAATTTAACCCTATTTAGGCTCAGTCACTCACAATTTCAGCTACAACGCACCAAGGACGTGATTTCCGTAAAATTATATAGTATCAAATTAATCATACATTTCATAAACGGTTAACTACATTAGTTTCCGTCTCTGGCGTCAGTTTACGAAAATAAAATTGCCCAAGTGTTCGCGTGTTGGATTTACGGCGTTTTGGACGCAATAATTTAATGCCATTAATATATTACAGAGGAGACTTATGATCGTAATCATGGTAAAAGGGTTTGGAATATTTATAGTTTTTTATTAGTGACCGCAAATCATATAGCTTTTTACACATAAATTAGCAGTTGGAGCACCAAACGACGCATAAACATCGCTTAAAGGTTATGTAGATGCGTCCCCCTTCTGCAAAGTACCACCAGGCACTTACGCCATACGAAGCTGTCACTTTAAGCTGAAACTGCGAGTGAGAGGAGGAGTCATAATGAATTGCAGCCGATTTGGGCCGGCACGACCGGGGTAGGTAGCTCTCGCTAAAATGATACCGCCGTAAACTGACAGCTACGATGTCGCGTTTTGTAAGTAGCCGGTGGCCCATTGGGGTGAAGTTACACATCTGCGTATCATTCATGTGGATGTCTACGGGCTTACGTCTCGAAGGGGCTCTGATTGGTGGTTACGGATGAAAAAGAAAACACTCTGTGCTATGTCATGTAACTGATAGATATAACAAATGTTCAAGGCTGATGGGTTATAAAGCACAAAGCCTAGTGACTCACTCAAGTCACACCCTGGTATGATGCGATGCCAAGTGACGTATACCGATATTTGTAGAATCATTTCACTTAATTCGCGTGTCTAATAATTAATAATAATATTCCATTGCAGGGGAAGGAATTGAAAGATACTCGTTTTCCTTATATTTAACAATGTATGTAAATATGGTGCCCATGAACATCCACATAACCACTAGGCCGCGATACGTTGCCCTCCTTCCCCCCCTCCCCCCAATAGGCCACCGGATACTCACAAACCACACGAAACGCGACACTGAATGTGTCACTTGACGGCGGTATTATGTGAGCGAGTGTTACCTCCCCGGTCGTGCCAGTCCAATTCCGTTGCATAGGAGGTCGTAGTGTCATGCATTATGCATGGCACGAACGCCTCCTATGCAGCATGGTATTATCTCTTACAGAATTGTACAATCATTTGATTCCATTCGCGTGTCTAATAATTAATAATAATATTCCTTTGCAGAGGGAAACCTAAGATACTCGTTTATGTAACAATGTACACTTGCCCTCCGCCCTGGCTTCGCTCGTGAGGAACCGGCTCAATGTACTACCGACGCACGAGGTTGTAATACCAACTACCCTACTGTGTATTGTTATTAGAAATTCATAAATCTCAATAACACTTTTTGGTCCGACCCAGGACTCGAACTCGACAAACACGAGGACGTGTTCACCACTAGACCACGAGTCAATCGAGATGTTGTTAAGTTATAAGCAGCAGTTCACAAACAATACTGCTCCCTCTGGCCATGATAATAACAGTTTAATTGTCTACAAACACTCTCATGTCCTGATACATCTGAGGGAGAGAGGGGGATCTGTCTCTCTTTCGACCATAAAACCCAGTGTCGTCGTCAGACGAACACTCATAAGGATCCGTTGAAGCTGTATTGTGCTTCTCTTCGCCTCTACAGCAAAACTTCAGATCCGAAGAAGAAGCAATACGATATGAGTTCTCACAGTATGTGTCGAACAGGGCCCTGTAAACCTCATCAGGGAAAATACTTACGCGTCGGTCGGCGCTAGACGTCCTTCAGAATCATTTGTGACGTGACGTTTAGTACCGTAAAAACAGCTTAGAACAACTAGTCATTTTGTAATTACTGATATACGCTTCAATTTTATTGACGTAGTAGTTGATGCTTCGTAAATAAAGTTTAATTATTCGAAGCGTCATTTCTTATGATATACCTATTGGCCCATATAGGGGATGGTGAAGGAGGGCAACGCATCCGCATAGTAATAATTATGTGGATTCATGGGCGGCGGTAGATATATATATATATATATATATATATATATAATAACTATA
>JAFELO010000983.1:182249-199095 GCA_017140195.1 Eumaeus atala
GGGGTTCCCCAATATACAGCCAAGTTAAGCCAGCACGACTGGGCTATCGCTTACGCTTACCAATAGCCTTCACTCGGTCCTTGGTCAACTTATTGTATAAAAAAATAGTGCTTTCCATTTATTCCCTCAATTTTACAATCTTACTGTACCTTGTTTTTGCAATAAAAATTAGTGTAGTGTAGAATACTGTTTAGCATTTAAGCAATATAGAAATGTTCACTGGCCAATTATAGTATTTCATATAAAATTCATTAATAAGTTCAAACGTTCACATTTTACAAGCTTATTCAATAAACAATCGATTTACACTCCTCAAATTGTAAGTGACCTATATACGATCAAATCTAGAATACGATAAGTGCTTCTGAAGCTCTTAAGGCTCTCTAATACACTTGATGGTACAAAGGCCAACGAAAATGGCTTTGTAAAAATTTTATATTGGTTTTTTTTAAAACAAGTTACCAAGTGCAAAAAATGACGTGTTTGTAAGCTTGAAAACAGTTGGATATATTTATGCGTTAGTAACATAATAATATATTTGGAAGATGAATAAATTGGAAAATTCTCTAGGGAACTTTCAAGGGAATGTGATTTTCCATTTGATTTTATATCACAAATTTTATTATAATCTACAAAAAAAAAATTGATAAAATAAGTTATTTTTTTAACATTATGGCAAACGAACAATAGGAGCCTCTTTACGCCTACCAATGCCCATGTACATCCGCATAACTTCTATGCCTAAGCGTTACCCTCCTTTCATCCTACCCTCCAATGGGTCATT
Source organism: Eumaeus atala (assembly GCA_017140195.1). Taxonomy (NCBI): domain Eukaryota; kingdom Metazoa; phylum Arthropoda; class Insecta; order Lepidoptera; family Lycaenidae; genus Eumaeus; species Eumaeus atala. Next base: position 183,034 of record JAFELO010000983.1, read on the forward strand.
ATGCTATATAGATTTCTTTTCCTGCATTTAATTATAAGTATGTAAATATACTTTACTTACATTTTTAATTACATTACAATTTTAACTAAGTAGTATACATGTCATTACGTTTCCAAGAATAAGCATATATTACAGTAATCAAAAGATAACCACTACAAGTTGAGAAACAAAGTTCAACCGGGTGAAATATGAATTGAACAAATACATGTTATTGCATGTTACTATTTTTCTCCTGGTCAGCTAAAAATTTCTCCTGGTCACCATGGCCCGTGTCCAAATAAACCTCCTGTAAAACAGTTTCGATTAATGCTTTAAGTACTAAAAGCTAGTCAAAGGCGTGTCAGGCTACGTGCAGTGTAGGATTCCGTGGTTTTTAAGAACAGCCAAGTATGATCCGGACCTGCAAACTCAAACTAAAAGTTTTTTTCTGTTGCAAGGTTTCATTTTAGCAGTATGTCGGCGTTATTAACATGTGCTAATATTTTTTGAGCTAAACCGCGGAAGGAGGGACAAGACGAACATGGCTATAAGTGTTCCTGGCTACAGAGTACGGACCCTAAAAATGGGCAATAGTTCACGATAGTTCCAACTGTTTAGCAAAGAAGCTCGACACGATACGCGTGCTAGCGAATCATTTACACACGACTCGCCATTGAGTCCAGATGGGCCATGTCGCTAATATTGTTGGCACGGGACTGCACACGAAAATCGTGATAGGCTACATGTTGAGCACGCGGAATATTTTGTCACGGTCTTCATTTGCACTTGGTATGTGGCGTATCCCTCGTCCAAACGTGGTTTATGAGTTTGGACTTCCACAGTCTTACGAACAAGGTATTTACAAGGTCATTACGATGAAATTACTTTTACGGATTTCATCGCTTTACAGCAACCATAGCACGGGTCCACCCGCGGCCATGGTAGCTGTAGAGCTTCTGAAACGTCGGGCCACATAAAGAATTTAATAAACCGCCGATAAAATGCGCAAAAATAGTTTTATTGTAATGACTATAACTCGTTTGAGTAATAATTCGCGTAAACTTAAGACATCAATAGACTAACATTCGCGTAAATTTATGACATCAAAAGTCGAAGTTGTTTTAGTAATCGGTGTTTCCTAAGGGCGTTGGTCCTTACCATGAAGTGATAACACTGCCCGTCTCTTTTTGTAGTATAGTCCCCTCGTCCCCTATTTGTCCCCTACAAACGAGAAATCAGAATCAACGAAGTGATGACCATCGACGTCTATTAATATCCGCACGCTAGTGCAGATACGTTTACACACTAACCCTCTGATGGGCTACCGGCTAATCACAAACCGTACGAAACGCGACAGTATGGTTGTCACTATACGGTATCATGCGAGCGGGAGGTACCTCCCCAATTTGGTTTCAATTCAGCATGGCACAACGTCTTTCCAAAAAATGAATGCTTTCCTTTCATATAGAATTTTTTATATAGAATAGGGAGCAAACGACAAATCCGAGCCTTTTTACGTCTACCGCCGCCCATGAACATCCACATAATTAATATGCCGATGCGTTGCTTTCCTTTCCCCAAATGGGCCACCGGATACTCACAAACTACACGAAACGCGACACCGAAAATATCACTTTACGGCGGTACTATGTGAGCGAGAGGTACGTCCCCGGTCGTGCCGGCTCAATTCCGTTGCATAAGAGTGTGTACCATGCATGACGCTACGTCCTCTCCTATGCAGCAGGGCACTACCGTCCTAAAACCTGAACAGTAATCCCTTGCTGCTAGGGTATAGTTGATAAAAAACGAGCCAAGTGCGAGTCGGATTTGCGTAGGAAGGGTTCCATATAACACGTCAAAAACATTAATTGTGTAAAGGTCCCGTTAAACAATTCATTAATTTTATTTTTTAGTATTTGTTATTATAGCGACAACACTAACAAGAATCTGTGGAAATTTCAACAGTATATCTGTCACAGTCCAGGAGTGGTGACAGACAGTCTTAGTAATTTATTAATGTGACACACGTATATCACTTCGCCGTAGATAATTTGCCCTCGGGGAAAAAAATAAAAGAGTATGGTGGTCCCGAAAATCGGTTCTAACCTTACCTGGTTTTTAAATGTTTCTTTCACTTCTCCTTAATTTAATTTTCAATTTTTTTACTGTCATTGCTTTTAATGTAGGTTATAATTATGGTTATAAGCAGTGTACTTACTAAAACATTTTTTTATTTTTATTATTAATAGGTTGTTGGTTTTGTCCTTTGGGTACTTAACCCTAAAATACATATTGGATGTTCGTAGTATACACATGCCGAGAAACCAACGAGCTATAACGGCTAGCACTTGGATATTCCCGCCGCGTATGAGACGGTACAGCAATAAATCAACAACTACCAATATGGCTGATACTTTCACTGCGCATTGTTGCTGCTGTCCATAACAAATGTAAGAAACGCATATGTTATCAATATAGCAAACAAGCAAATATATTCTTTCTTATTGGTGATATACTAAACACAGGCATAATACACACACGTGTATGTTTGTGTTTCGGCATAGTATTTATGTGGATGTTCAAGGGCGTCGGTAGTCGTACAAAAGGCTCCGATTGCTCGTTTGTCGTCGTCCCCCCTATTCCACAAAAAAAGGTAAAGTTTGTTTTGATCTGTTATCGACATTATTTTTAGTTAGTTACTTCCAATTCCAATTAGTGATAAGTAGATTTCTCCAATTCCGAAGACCAAAATTAATTTTAATCTCCTGTTATTTAGCTAATATCTATCTATGAGGTTTTGAAAACGGCCGACAGTTACAAAAAATTAGTTTATAGCGTTATGAATGATAAATGGTAAAAATAGCCCACGCCACGGCTCGGCGCGTCCTCCAAACATGCAGGTGTACAAGGGTTACGGGATTATGCACTGTGTATTTTCATTCTCGTAATACTCATTTGAAATTAAAATTATATTTAACCACCCGTGAACCGTGTGGGTTCCTTTCTACCACTGGGCGTAATTAGGGTTATTTAATTACTTGTATACATAATGTAATGTCCATGTATGGTAATAAACCGTAACAGACAGAGTAGGGAGACGTAATATACAAAGTGTATATTTTGTAACATTTCCCGTTTTATGAATCGTTCTAAATTATAGGTGTTATCAGAGTAGAAAGGCGTGTGATACGGAAAATGAAATATTTGATCTCAGCAGAGACATGTGAGAGGCTAAATCGCCTTATTGTAACTTTCTATACAGACCAATAAACATCAGAACTGTCTGTGGAGACAAAAAGCTTACAAAGAAACTAAAAATTATTGACAGCCAAATAAGGAAGATAATTCAATTGACTAAACCTGTTATTTTTAGACGTGGTAGCGTCTTGTTAATGGATAAACTCTAGCTCCATGCACGAGAAAGTATGACGTCATAGTGACGCTCAGCGTCCTAGTAATATTCCAAATGTGTAAAGCCGATGAGTGAGAGGACGTTGCAAGTCGTCTCTTTCCGTCCATCGGGCGATGCGTTTACAGATAAATTAGGGAAATGTGTGCAGTATCACGTAAAATTATATCATAAACCAACTTTCATACAAAGTAGCAGTCGCAGCCACCTCATGACTACCGACGTCCATAAACATTCACATAATTATTATTCAGATGAGGCGGAATGAAGCCAGACCAATGGGATTCAATCGAAGCAGGGGGCATAGTTATACAAAGAAGTTATAGGTGGAAACACTCATTCTTTATTTTACCTTCTGTATTTTGCTCATCAATTCTCATTATCTTCGATTTCATTACTCATTGCAGTCACTTCCAGTAGTAGATCTGTCGCAATAGGCCGCACTGATATACCTAATATAATTAATATATGCGTTCCAAGAAACAACTTATAGACAGATCGTCAATTGACTTCCAAATCAATTACGTATAGAAAACAGTTCGATAATGCAAGTGCCGTACTACAGCTTACACAGCAAATATCTCCAAAACAGAATGCCATGTTAAGATTCTGTTAATAATTTGATAAAGCGATAGCCGAAATACATCCTTGCTTACCATTAGTTACTTTTATGGCACACCACAAACGAGCAATCGGAGCCATTTAGTGACTACCGACGTACCCATAAACATCCGCATATGCGTTGTACTTTCCCCACTCGGCTCCGAACAATCATTTTCCCCTAACGCTATTTAAAAAACCACCACATTGTGGTCGTGCTAGACTAATTCGACAGCAACGCAGCATGGCACTAAGAAGTTGTGCCATGCGAAGTATATATCGTCATATCGTTGCTAACATTTAAAAGGGCAACGCGAGTACGTAGTTGAATGCATTCCTCACTGTATGCCAAAGAAAGTCCCATTCAAAGGTAACCGGGTCACCGCCGAGGTGTTGGGAATGTAAAGAAATAGGCTACATTATTACAATACGAACAAAACGATAAAAAAATGTATGTCCGCACACTTGTACATGCGTATTTATGAGTTTCAAGTGTTCGCGTTAAGTATATAAATATTCTACTATCAGCTGATCAGTAGAATAGAATGATATACCATACTATCCTACTTACGACTCAGGCGATGATAATTATAGTCATATCAGCTATTAAAAATACTCTCATATCGGAATGCATGCCTCCCATCTACGACAGAGTGGGTTGGTCCCTCTTTCAAGTCCAACACTAGTCTCGTCGCCCGACGGGCACTCATACAAATTTTATGCAGCTGTATTGGGTTTCTCTTCGCTGCCACAGCATAATTTCAGGTCCGAAAAAGAACGAATATTGTAAATGCGATTTTTTTTATTTGAGTTACTTTTACATACTTCTGAAGAAATATTGGCGAAATTGGCGACAGATGCAACCAACATCTGAAATTACGTTATCCCGAAAAAAAAAAGAACGTGAACATACATTATACGTGAATGACGCTCGAGGCACAGCCAGTACTCCATAATGTTAATGAATTCAATGTTATTTGAAACATTTTGAGCGGGTTTGGTAAGAGTACTATGCCTTCATCTTGTTAGTCGTAGCCTCATGAGGGATGTCACTACGCGTGGAATGTTAAGTTTGCTTGACATAGTAATAATAGGCCAGCTTCAAGGGACAGTTTCGGCAATACTATTGTATAGGCCTCCTAAAGTGCTATCAACTATTTCAAAAATATTTAATTTTGCTTCTATTGACCTTTTATATACTTTAAAACAACGTACTCTACGTATTTAAGTTACAGAAAACTAGTTAATCAAAGTAGTTTATAAAAAAATAACATTTTAGTAATCTTCCAACAGAGAAGCAATGCGACCTCCAAGAGTGGCAATTAACGAGTTCCACGTCCAGCTATCGCTTCCACCAGACTGGAACGATTCCCAACACACTTTGAAAAAGAACACAAGGAACCAAACTGGCAGAAAAAATATTTTGGAAAAAAGGAACTCAACGTAAATGACACAAGCGAGCAAAAACCATAATGCGGTACAAGAGGCACTAGATTGTCAAAAATGTGACGAATTTTCCAAGTAACGACCGGCTGGCTCGGTTGGTAACGCGTCGGTTAGTCCGCATGTCAAGTCAGAGGTCGCGGGTTCGAATTCCGCCTAGGTCATGGATGTTTATATTTGGATTTTATATATGTATTTCTATAATAAGAATGCTAAATGTATAAAATTTCCTAAATATATAAGAATATTAATTATATTTCCGTTCTCTAGTACATGTAACACAAGTTATTATTATTATTATCTTCTTATCCAGATATTCTTTCTAGAATCTTATCTATTCAGACGTATCAGTAAAATTTTATAATTTATTTTTATAATGGCAATGAAGCACACTTTATAGGAGCCAAGCAAAAAAAACTGGTTCTTGAAAAAAAACACCTCCCAATTAAGGCGCGATTCATAGTGGTAATATAGATAGAGAAGGAAAACCAGCTAAAAAAGTGGCCGTCTAAGTCGAAAGAGATTGAAAACGTACTACACTCTCCGTCTCGTTTTTTTCAATCATTCCTGTTACCGCATGCGAGCTTACAGCGACAGTATTGCTTTCTCATCTGCCTTCTCTATTCACCGAGACGGCCACTCTCCGTCATATGACATCCCTTCTCTATCCATATTATCTCTATGATTCCACTACGTATTTAACAACCAGAATTATATATTGCAGTGCAGTTCGTACGTGGTCTCAATAACTAATTCGCTATCCGGACGGTTATTAAAGCTAAAAGCTCACGCAAACTATCCACTCAAAGATAACCTAGTTAGCATTTGTTTATTAACTATATATTGTATCAAATAGGTCGTACAACGTTATTTCTATTTATATTGGCCAAGTGGTACTTTGTGGCCAAGTGGTAATCATGTTCAACCATAGTCGCAAGGCCCTGGATCGCGTGTTGGGCCAAAAGTGTTACTGGGACTCAATTTGTAATAACAGTCCTCAGTTAGGAAGTTGGCACGGGGGTTCCAAGGCACGGGGGAGAATTAATGAATGAATGAATGAAATATACTTTACTGTGCACACAAATTAATAAAAAACAATAATATTAACAATAACACATTTGATACATTTATGTACACAAAGGCGGTCTTATTGCTAAATAGCAATTCCTGCCAGACAACCTTTGGTCATAGGAGGCAACTAAAGTTATTTAAGGTAGGTAACACAAACTTTATCCGAGACACCTTGAGCGGAGCCAATTGAACCCAGGAGGTGCTGCTCTTTGTACCCCTCTTATAAGAAGAGGGGACAAAAGAGTAAAAAGTGGAGGGGCATTTGCGCACGGAGCAAGGGGCGAGGATGGGAACCTCACCCCATTGCACTGTCCCAAAGTCGGTGGGGTTGTCCTGTGGTGCGGGACAACCCCATCTGTGGAGGTGGCGTCGGTCTCTTCGGGGGCTGACTTGCCGTCGAGGTGCCCTGATGATTTGTTGTTTCGGGGCACCTCATCAAAGGCGGCACTGGTGGCACTCGCGGTGGTTTTTGTGAGTATTCGGCACTATATAATGTGCCGCGAGCCCCACACACCACTGGACCCCACCCAGGGCCAGTGAAGGCGCGTAAATGCGTTTCCCCGCGTCAACAAAAATAAAGGGAACACAATCTAACAGAGAGAATTATATAAGCAAAAACAGAGCAACAATGCAATTGAAGAAAAAAAACAAAAAAAGGTAATAAAATATAAACATACATAAATAAGAATACAATATACCTCCTATATATGACATAGAAACATACACATATATACATATAAATACATACTAATGAATACAGATGTAGCGATAACACGGCAAGGAAGGTCAACTGGAGTATAGTTCTAGGTAATAACATTTTATTATTTTTTTAAAAGTGGTTAAACTGTTAGCCTGTTTTATATTCAAAGGCAAGGAATTCCATAATTTTATTGCTCTTATTGTAAAAGACATTCTATAAAATCGGCTATTATGAATAGGCATATTAATATGTAAATTTTGGGTAGAGCGCAGTTCTCTGCATTCTAAAGATAGAAACTCAAATTTTTCTTTTAAATACGTAGGGATTTTATTGTCGTGCAAGATGCAGTAAAGAGTTGACAGAATTTTAGCATTCCGGCAAAATCTAATCAGAAGTCACTTGAGTCTTGTGCGAAATTCTGATATATGGTCATATTTACGTAAACCAAATATGAACCTGGTGGCTAAATTTTGGAGGCGCTCAAGCTTATTGAGCTGCTCTTCAGTTAACTTTGTGTAGCAGATGTTAGCATAGTCAATTACGGCTAGAAAAAGAGACTACGCAATTAAAATTTTGGTGGGAATAGGAAGCATATATTGTACCGAGCCGAGCCGTAGCCGTAACGAGTGCCAAGTAACATACACCTTTCTACTAACTTCTTTGAGATGTTGTGACCATGTTAGATTTTGATGAATATGTATTCCAAGATTTTTCACAAACTTTTTAAATAGTATAGTTGTACTACTGATGAGTACCAGAGGAAGATCGGCCCAGTTAATACGTGAGGTGAGACTCGGACTCCCGATTATAATGACTTTGGTTTTAAGTGGATTTAGACACAGTCCACGAGAGTAGCTCCATGCACCTATTAAGGAGAGATCGTTATTTGTTGTATTAATAGCACTAGTTAGTTCTACAACAAGACAAGAATGAGTATACACTTGGAGATCGTCTGCCTATAAATGGTAAAAAAATGATAAAGGTTTAGTAATATTGTTTATAAATAGGGCAAAGAGCAGAGGGGACAAGACCACCACCTTGAGGAACTCCAGTAGAGATATCAGCCCAGGTCGAGAACTTGTTATCTATCTGGGCTCTCTGTCTTCGGCCCCCCAAGTAGCATCGGAACCAATCGACTGCTGTGGGCGATAAATTAACTGAAATTAGTATATTTATGAGTACGTCATGATCTACTGTATTGAAAGCATTACTAAAATCAAGAAAAGTCAGCATTGTTAGTTGTTTAAGATCCATGCGTAAGCGAATGTCGTCGGTTACTTTGGTAAGAGCAGTAGTCGTACTATGACCAGGCGGAAACCAGACTATAACGAATTTAGGATATTATTTTTATTAATGTAAAATGTGAGATGCTCGTGAACTAAACGCTCCAATACTTTGGAGAGGAAAGGCAATATTGAAATTGGACGATAGTCAGCAAAGGAAGCAGGTTTGGATTTTTTTGGTAGAGGGATTATATTGGCGTCTTTTCATACGGCAGGGAAGACGTTAGGATGAAGCGAGTAGTTAAATATATGGACCAGAATAGGTGCAATTTTATCTAGGATAGGAATGATCATTTTTCCACTAACACTATCAACACGCACAGCATTCGATGGTATCAATAGGACATGCCTTTTAACATCGCCGACAGATAATAGATTAAAAGAAAAAGGAGAAAAGTCTGGAGGCGGAAGACTAGCAAACTTAGGGTATTATATTTAGTATCAGCATTATACTGAATTGGTGGATATGTAAAATAGTGGTTTAAAGAGTTCAAATTAACTGAACTAGCATCTGTCAAATCTACACTTTTTCCAATTCCAAGAGTTCTAAGGAACTTCCAAACTTTGGTAGGGCCACCATTTTCGACTGATTTATGAATATTAATGTCGCCAACATTGGCATCCCTGCACATTGTATTACAACGATTCCGTAGGTTAATGTATTGCTCGCGATGCTCATCAGAATTGGTATTTTTGAATTTTGCTTTGGCTTTATGTTCTTTCTGGATACCAGCTTTAATGTCATCAGTAAGCCAGGGAGCTGGTAAATGCTTTATTTTAATTGGTCTAATTGGTACATGTTTATCAAAAGCTGGCGCCCTGTATCAGTCGATTTCTTCAAAGTCTTTTGAGAAGTTGTCTAAATTCATTTTGCCAAAATTACGTTTTAAAATAACATTTCGTTTGTATCTTTTGGGGCTTACAGTAAGATAGGAAAATAGTATCATGATAAGAGAAAATTTCAGCTGGACATTGACCATACTTGGAAACAAAAGTAGGAGAAGAGACTGGTATAAGGTTAAGTAAAGAAGGCGTACAATTAGGAAAGTAGTGTGTGTAGCTTTGAGAGGAAGTATGTTCATTTTATAACTACTCGTAATTGATTCCAATTTTTTCGATCTATTGTCACTTTTAAGCATACATGTGTTAAAATCGCCCATAAATATAGTGTGAGAGTATGAAGGAGTAGTATATTTTCGAAGTATGAAAAATAATCTATATTGTGGGATGGACTATAAAAGTACCTAAAAGGATCTTTGCATGCGATAATAACACTTCGATTATGAGATGCTCTGCTGCATCAGTAGACCAAGGCTGAGGTGAAGAACTGATAAATGAAAAGGGTATGTGTGTACGTAAATAAATTTCAACACCCCCACCAACGCGATTGACGCGATCGTTTCGAATTAATTGGAAACCTGGCAAATTGTAACACATGGAAGTCAGGCAAGGCTTAAGCCAGGACTCGAATATTAAAATGGCGTGAACAGAATCCAAATTATTGAAAGAGGTAAGTAAATCAGGATAAACTGCCGCAATGCTTTGAGCGTTAAAGTGTATTACGTTAAAATTCTTTTTAAAATCATTAAAATTATTTTCTAAGCAAGTTTTTAAAGAGACTGATGAAGTACTAAGGAAGCTGTCGGTACCACCAGGAATATCACCCGAGGACAAGAAGAAAAACTCTTCTTATCTGCGTCACTCATAATAATAATAAAATATTAATATTAATAAATAAATAAATAAAAGAATAATAGTATGTACAAAAATATTTATAGTAAATTTATAAGTATATATATATATATATATATATATATATATATATATATATATATAAATCTTGACAATTATAATAACTTAATCACAAAAGCGCAGATTATCAACTGATACCCACCAGCGCCAAAAAAAGATTCCATGATAAAACACAATTTAATCACTAATATTGAATGTAATAAATACCATTACCACACAAAAAAGGGAAAAAAATACAATAAAATAAATAAATAAAAACAAAATCGTGTTTGGTTATGTAACTAATTTTACAACCACTAAAAGCAATATAACAAAAAACAGCAATTATTAAATCAAATAGTTAAATCATCAAAAAAATGTTATGTTATATAATACTTACATATACCATACAACACAACAATAGTGCGGCTCTATCCATACGTATGCATTGAACGCCAAAGCTAATAATTTAAAAAAAAGAAGAAGTCCGATAACGTCACATTTAACAGCTAAAGAAATGACATTTGACAGTCCCTCGTAAACATAAATATATACCGCAGACTTTTATTAATTTAACAATTGCAATATTTACTATAGAAACGCCTACAATTATCAACTTATTAATAAGACATCATAAACGGTACCGTCAGGCATAATCAGTGTCAATATAACTAAGATTACCAAGCACTTGTTACACTACTAAGAAAAAAAGACTAATTACAAGAAATTATTGAAGACTTGATGTAAAAATAGGATAACAACATACGAATTATGCAAGAGATTACTTCTGATTCGTGGATCTCCTCGCTCAAACTGAAGACAAGTTATCAGCAACCTTATTGGATGGATTTGCTGTTTTTTGTTGAGCAGAAGCTGTGGACGTAGATGAATCCAGTGCCGGAATCAAGATGGCATCAAAGTCTCCTGAACTGGTCACTCTGGAAACTGAAAATCAGGCGCAGGACCGACGGGTCCTGCGCCTGATTTCGCTCCGCTCGTGTCGGATTGCCGTCCCATCGGAATAGGAGAATGAGGGAACAGGGAGTGCACGTGTGCCGTGTGCGAAACGTGTGCGAATTTCGACCAAGGTCGACATTACAACGTAATAGCCTACTTTGTTTAAACCGTTTGGTATTTTTATGTATGGATGGTCTACCCACGAGAGCATGACACAAGAAACTTTATTTTACAGTGATAAAATCGGATAGTTAAATTGTAAAAAGTAGACTCGTCGCCTGACGTACATGGTAATCCGATGAAGCTTGACTTCTGTTCGTTAATCACGGTGTAAGTCAGAGAAAAGAAAAAAGTAACAGTATTAAGCTACACGCAGTACCTACAATGCCGGACAAACTTTTACATAGAAATATTGCACGCTGTCACGAATTAGACGCGCCGTTAGTTTAAGCTGAAAAACACTGCATACATATTGACGTTTCCGGTAACGTGCTCCTATGGGGCCGTCTAAATCGAAAAGCCTATTGGGTTGTTATACGTGGAAATTTGTTGCGCAAAATGTCTGAACGTCAGTTTTATTCAATTTTAGGACACGAATCAAAGTAGACCATAAAAAATTTATTTATCATATGATGTAGACGAATAAAGACTAAAGTCCTGTAAGATTCGATGATTCGATCGTAAATTAAATAGCAAAAAAAAATCTGGACAAAGAATGCAACAAACCAGATATGACCCAGGATTTCGCCAGCGTATAATTTATCTCAGAAGAATCATTAATTTCGGTTGTAATAAAAGTAATTTTTATGTCACTGCAGATTGTAATGTACACTTGTGCCAAAATTCCAATCCGCTCAATCTCTCTTCTCGCATCTACAACAAGGACATAACTTCATGCCAGTTCCCTAATGGGATAGGCAGAGCGAACGGAGCGCGACGTATCACAATCCTTACATACTGCCTCGTCTCCTCTACATTCATGACTCTTCATACAAACACGCCGTTTGCGAAGATTCTGGACACCTTGGAACAGTACCATTGGCCCATTGAAGGGGTCGAAGAAGAGCAACTCATCGGCATAGAAATTAGGTGAATTTTCATGTGTGTCGGTAGTCGTTAAAAGGCTCCGATTTCTCGTTTGCCTCCCTATTCAAAAAAATACCCGATCATGGTATTCCCAGTTTAAAAAAAATCCTAATATTTGTTGATAGTTCAACAAATCATGAGATCGTCGATCACGGCGTGTCACTGCTATCGCTTCGCGTCACACCATTAGCGGCGGTGCGTCAACCGTTTTTGTGACCCCGTGACGAGTCATCGTCAACAGGATAACCTGGGAAGTGTTATTGAGTATTCCACATTATGTGTTACTTGTTTGTTTATTGTTAACTAACCGTTGCCCATCCCGGAGTGCGAATAGCAAGAGATCGGCCGTCTTGGCGTCCATTGAAAGAGGCCTATGTCCAGCAGTGGGCCGGTGACGGCTGATAATGATGATGATGTTGATGACGAACCGTCGCCCGCGACTGAGTGGACTACAGACAAAATACGTGCAAGAGTTGGTATTTCTATAGCTTATGCGGTAATCTGGTACATGCGATACAAAATTGCAGAGTTTCACCAAAATCTCGTTACTAGTTTGGCGTGATTGGGTACCAAACACTCACCTTAATCAATCCATTCAAACTTTCAGATGTATAATATTAACACGAGGGTTGATTATTTAGATTCTTGGAAAAGTTTGAGGGTTTTTACTGTCACAAATATAAACTAATTGGTTTTCCTAATGATAGTTACCACAGCAAGATAAGAAAGTACATTGGTCACTATACTAATTTTAACATTTATATAGCTGAAATATGTTTTATTCTGGTATAAAAACTACAACATTACAATGTTTCATCAAAATCCGTCCAGTAGTTTCTGCGTTATTGACTAACAAATATCCAACCAAACTTTCGTACTTATAACATTAGTAAGAATGCAGAAGGGAAGCAAAACCAATCGCGCATTTCATAGATACCTTCACCTCTCAAGACGTGAAGAATACGTTGTAGATTGCTCGCATGCGTTGTAATTACAACCTTCGATTATAAACTAATAATTGTTTCGGTTTATGAGTAGCCGGTGGCCCATCGTAAGGAAGGAGGAAGGGTACGGGATATCTTACCCTCTTTCCCTCCTTACGATGGGCCACCGGATGGATCCTCAGTAGAAAGTACTATGCCGATACGGCATAGTACTTTTTACGTAAGAAAGTGATATGGATTAACGCACTGCCAGCTGCCCTGAATGGGAGCCGATGGGTGTTTGACGGGTCGATGAACCGAATACCCTTAAGGCTGAGGTGCTTTGTCTCAGGACTTCTCGGCGACTAGCCTGTCCCTCTCAATGGACCGGACTCTCCAAAAGAGGGAGCAAAATTATCACTCTGCCTTTGAGTATAATCCAAACTAATCAGTAAAATTATAATTCCCATACTTTATGATTGTCATATAGAAGTAACACACCACATTAATCTTTCCCTGTTCCTTGCAAACGATTATTTCGTTGGAAACCGTTTAAAGCCAGCCGTATGCTTGAGTGCGACTTAAAACGTTAAGTTGGCACCGTGTCAAGTATTTTACAGTATTATTTGTCGTTGTCAAGCCGGTCACCGACTCCATCCGTTGGATAACGCTTACACCATTCATTGTATTCCAGCGTGATAAATTCCCGTTGGATTTATATAAGTTATTTTGAGTCTAGGATGAAATTAAACGGCGATAAGACTCGCTATCCACGTGAAAGCTAAATGTAACTTCGGTGACAGTAAATTTTTTAATTCAGCACTTTCATTATATCTTTTGCTAACTTAGCAGAGCGTAAACGGTGAAGTTTATCATATGTTAATTGGTAGTGCCATGCTGCCTTGCACAAATAATACAGCCGCTTTTGTGCGGTTTGTGAGTTTTGGCCCATTGGAGAGGAGGAGAAAGGCACCACGTCTGTCCTCTGTCTGTCTCATTTGTCCCTTATACTATAAAAAAAGTTTATGGTGGGACAAAGGACAAATAAATTTACAAATATATGTTTGTTATTAGCCGGGAGGGTCACAAATCTACTGGGGTCCTAGGAGTGTTTTAGAGGCTTTAATTATGTCCTGGCGTTTATAGTGATATTTAGCAAGCAATTCTCTAAGCTCTACTATAAATATATTTTACACCTTCTTAGCTTAATATAAATATGTTTTACAGCTTCTTAGCCTAATATAAATATGTTTTACTCCTTGTTAGCCTAACATCGCGAACAACGTTGCCATTAAAGCACCGAGATTACAAAATTTTCGCTACATATTCAAAGGCGGGAATACAGTAGGTATGTTATCGCTTTTGTGTACTTTAAGAACATAATTAGTTACCATTAAGTCATCACATGAATCATTTTGTTAAGATGTAGTTTCCCACTTAACATCCCACAAGTCTCTAGAGCAATCTCGACTCATTCGGGCCAATTTACTTTTCAAGTATACTATTACTGTATTTAGTCCCTTTAAGTATATATTGTGTTAATGATAACACCTTAAGTGCTGAAATTGATACACTACATTCTGTAGCACCTGGCATCGGGGTGAAAACAAAGGAAGCGATACTGCTGTTTAAAAGCATAATGTGGCCGAATGCTAGAGAATGTTGAAACCGCATTTGGAATACGCTGGACGCTTAGACGAGTGCAGTTTTTGTAGCAACGAGTGCTTTTTGTCACAATGACATCACAGATTTCTAATCGTTTCATTACTTTTTATACGTACTACTGTCTCGTGGGCTAGTGGTAATAATGCTCAAGTGCAGTTCTCCTCTGTCCGAAGTCAGGAAGTTAGCGGTGTTACACCCCCGTGCATCGGAGGGCACTTTAAGCTGTCGGTCCTACGCCTGATTTCTCTCCGGTCACGTCGGATTGCCATCGGACTGGGAGAATGAGGGAACATGGAGTGTACTTGTATCTGCGTACACACTAGTGCAATATAGTGTGCCCTGCGCAGTTGGCTAGTCTCTACAGCGATGGCAGCAGTGTCCAAAACTGGGCTAGGATGACATTATTATTATTAATATATATAATGTAATGGATAGCTTTTGTCCTCTTATCAAATACCACGTAGCAATCTAAATGGAATACGCGATAGTGTAAAAGCCTTAACCATTTGGAGAAATTTACCAATTAACCGTTCGGTAAATCATTGTTTGTTTACCTCGAATTGTTACAGATGTGGATGTGATTAAGATATAATAATAATATCTGTTACTAAATCACTTAAACTTATCACACCACATTAGCCTAGCCCTGCGCTAAGTACCGTGAGGACTTGTGTTGCAGGTATTAGACAACGGATATATACTTAATATTCTTATAAATATAAGAAATTTTATATATTTAAGATTTTTACTACATAAATGCATATGAACATCCATGACCTTGGCGGGATTCGAACCCGCGACATCGGCGTAACACACGGACTAACAATCACGTTACCAACTGAGCCAGCCGGCCGCCAAATATAAGATATAATATAGTGTTAAGAAGAAAAACCAATTTGAGAATGACATTGCATTTCGATTGGATAATCTTATTTATATTCGCACGCTGATTATAACATATTATTACATAATGTTATATGTTCATTTTAAAGAGGGATGATGAATATTTACTCCAGATGGCAGTTATCAATGGAAGTCTATTATCGGTCGACTTTTAACCCTTTGGAGATAGATAGCAAGTAGCCTTACTGATTTACTTTATAAATATACTTCTCATTTGATGAATTACAAATTGAGAAGAAAAACTTCCGAGAGCAACAAGAAGGGCCAACGCGGGTGTTTATCGGCGGTGGTAGTCACACACACACACACACA
>JAFELO010000983.1:199173-211512 GCA_017140195.1 Eumaeus atala
CGGAGGAATATAAAATGTGAAACTTTAACGTATTTGGGAACATCACAGTAAATTTTGAACACAAACAAACATTTTAAATTGGTGTTTACGGAAAGTTTAATATTTAAAATTAGTTTAATATTTATTTGACTTTTCTTGCTTAATTATAAACTATTCAGCATTTGACGGTTTAATTGTCTATGGATTGGCGCGCAATTGGAAATTCAAACTAATTTTATTCGATGCAGTGTTGGGTAACTGAATATTCGTACAATTTTCAAATATGGGATCCTGCGTGGAAATTCCGCTGCTTGAACAATGCGAAACATTAACGAAATGTACGTGTTCTTCTCGGATCCGAACTTTTGCTGTGGAAGCGAAGAGGAGCTCAAATAGCATCTCCCTTAGATGGGAGAGATGCATCCCGATATGAGAGTTTGAAAGAGCTAATTTAACTATTACTATCATGGCTAGAGGGACTGAGACATCGCTCCTCCTGCGGGGACAGCTCGCGCGCGGTTCCTAAGTTGGCATCGGTGTGCAACATTGTTTTACAACACGATCCATTATTGGTTTAATCATTCACAAGTGGGACAATTCTGAGTGGGAGTTGAAGAACAAGTCTCGTGGTCGGCCGGTGACCATGTCCACAATGACGCATTGAACGCTATATTGGAAATATACAGACATACAGTTTTTTTTTTTAATATTTCATACACATTAGTGTTTAAATAAACATCTTTAGGCATATGACGTAGACAATATAATGAAGACACGAGAAAACTGAACTGCAGATAAAGTTTATTTCTCATTTATAAATTTCTCGTGACATAATGTTTGCAACCTTACTCCTCCGAAACGGCTTTAATGATTTTCAGAAATTTTTTCATACATATTCTGTAGGTCTTAGAGTCGACTACACATTTTTCGTACCTCTATGTGATAAGGGCCATGTTCACCCAACCTGGCATGGCAACGTTTACAGGGTCAGGTAGTATAACAATAAAAATTAAACGACGTTAAACGATGATTCATTCTATGTGATCCGTTACATTATACCTACATTCAGCTGTTTAAATACTTCAGTTTCGTGTGAGATTAATTGTAAGGAAAAAATGAACCTAAATACGACAACTGGAAAGACTATTATTGCAGTACGCCACAACAGCTACGCAATACAATAGTCTGCGACACAAATTGTATTCTCAATCTCTTGTACTTCTCTCCTCAACCCACATCCTCGATTTCAAACGGGTCCCGTCTGTTTTCCAAAGGATTGCGCGAATGTAGTAATTTTAAATTAGGTACAGTTGAGGATTATTAGGAGGAGATGTGCAGAAAACTAATATTTTAATGTAACGTACATTCGATTTCATGAATCATTAGAAAATGTCAACTGTCAAACACAATATTATTATATATTTTTCAACAAAACATTTTATGATTTGGTAAACTTGATCGAATTTCGACCACTGATCAATCAACAAGTCAATATTATTCACTCGAAAAGTGTACTTCTCAGCTGCTATTTGGCGTGATAGTCTAGACGTACTATAATGTGAAAACATGTTGATGATTTGGACGTGATGACATACAAGGTCATTCGGATTTTGAAGCTGACAAACAAGTCATAGTAAGCGGGCAACTAACTGTTTATCGTCTAGAGATGTTATGTAAATGAATAAGTCAAAAAAGCCAACATTGAACATCCTGGCGGAGCAGACGACCTAGTTTCTCTAGGTTCTCTCTTGAGCGAATCACTTTCGCACATGAAGAAAATTTGTACAAAGAAGATGAGATGGACTTTAGGAAATAAAATTGTCTATATTAGTCATGTTGACATAACACCTGACTCATGTAGTTTTATACGATATAAGTAAATTAAATTGTCTCTCACGTCATCAACGTTATTATACCTTCATAATCACCGGTGCGTGTGAGATGTATGAATGTGGATGAGACAAGCAGGTATCATAGTACAAATATTTACATGGTATATACTGATCGTCTCTTGGTCTAGTCGTAAGCATTTTCAATCACAGAAAAGGCCCTGGATTAGATTCCCGAATCAGACCAAAAGATTTTTCTATTACAACAGTCCGAAATCACGATGTTGGCGGTGTTACACCCCCGTTTCTCGGAGAGCCCATTAAGCCGTTGGTCCTGTGCCTAATTTCTATGGTCGTGTCGGACTACCGTCCCATGAGAATGCGAGATAGAACTTATGCACTACAACATAACAACCTGCGCAGTTATCTAGTCTCTATAGAGGTAGAGACTACAGGCGTATCTCGGCTAGGACATTACATACATAGTTCTAATCTGCTATACCTGCCTACTACCGTCACTGCGCCTCCGCCCTGAGTAGCTAGGTTAAAATTTCCGATATCCGTTATATTACTTAAAGCAAGCTGTACAGAGGTGCAGCTTTGCTTATTTTTACTTAAAAGTTCCAATAAAAATGTTACCAACTATATTCTAAGAAATTATATTTAAAAAAGGATATCACACGTAAGAAATAAAATATTATATGTGCATGAATATTATATTCCATGTCATGTACGTGTGTATTAGGTACTCGTATTTAATATTAAGAGTTTTTCTATGTACAAACTATTCTTATTACTACTAACTCTGAAACAAATTTGTTCACAACTGCAAGAATTCATTATGTTATTTCCTGTACGTTCGATTAAAGAATTTCATATTTATAATTCGTAACACCAATTCCCTCCTTATGCACTTAATAATCACAAAATGCATTTGCCATCTTCAAATGTATTTAACTTAAAGATCTCATAAAGGAAAAATGCGAATAATTTAATGGCTCTACATTAAGCTCTACCACAAAATATTATACACAATATAAAACCAGTTTGGTTTCGTCTATTTCAAATTACACTCGAAAGAAACAATACAATTAATCACCAGGAAGACCAATTAGATTACATGATGTAAGCTATTATAATAAACCATCATCATCAGCCCGCAATAAACCTAGCGAGCCTCTAATTAAACTTATAAATAAAGATGTTTTCATTAAATTTCCACGCATAGCAATGTAGGTAACTATTTTTACGTGTGAAAGCAGACAGCAATTTGTGCTGCATATTATTTTCCATGGCTTGACAGATCCAAATCACAATCGTGTCTTCCTTGTTTACTCATTAAGAGAATTCGTCATTAACTGATTGGCGTAATATAAATATAATCCATTGTCTTTATAATGGTACACCATTACACAACAGTAAATATAACATTCAAATCAGCAAACAGTTTTTCTGTCACAGGCTGGTATAAAACAAAAAATAAGACAAGTTCAGAACTAAGATAAATTAAGATAGATATGTAATAGATATATATATATGTTACCAGGCAAACATTGTTTTGCCGGGTTGGGTGAACAACCCTTATCACTTAGGGGTATGAGAAGTAGATAGAAGCCGATTTTCAGACCTACTGAATATGCATATAACATTCGGTACAAATCGGTAAAGCCGCTTCGGAAGAGTACGGTAACTAACAGTGTAATACAAGAATTGTATGTATATGAAATATATTTCTTAAAGAAATCCTACCTCTTTTTGATCAGGTGTGCTGGCCCTGACTCCTGTCAAGTCTTTCCATCTCAGGACACCCATGACTGCGTGTCGTACCCAGGAACCTCGTCTTCCAGTCCTTCCGTTAGACAGTTCATCCACTACACCGCACAAAACAGAATTCACAGCCAACCCCCTAGCAGGTCCATCCTTTTCGCTTTTCACCGCCACGTCGCTGATCGGCAATGATCTTCTCTCCCTCATACGGCCTGACTTTATAAAACTGTCCAGTCTTAACGATCACCTAAACGCATTCTCACATTCCAACCATTAATCATCGTTAGTTGCCTTGGAAAAACCCTTCACAGCACTCACTTTATATTTAAGCGGAGATTAATTTCCCAAGATGATTGTCCTAAAGTCGTTCCACAAACACAAAAAAATTCCAACTTTCACTTCACACAGTATTGTCGCGTCTCAGTAGGCTAAATGTTTTCCTATTTTTCTTTAATAATATAATAAGAATTTATTTTCTCCGAAACTGAGACACTAATCGTAATCGTAAAATCCAAATCAACAGATCACGAACTGTCAAAACAACGAAGTATTAAAATAAACCGCGTTCCTATATCGCGTCCGTTGAGAGCCGCGCTCCAAAACCGAATGGTATAGCGCGTGCCACATGTTGGTGGAATAGCTTGCTAGGTACTCTGTCTCTTTCTTCGCTACCTGGCTTTCTTATGAGAGATAAGGACAAAAACCTATTTAACTTTCAGATGCAATTTTTTAGAGAAAATGCAGGTGGATTTACAGTACAAAAAAGCACTATAAATAATTGAATTACATTGGACATACAGCAGAAACATATATGATTATATAATAACAATAACTACAGTTCTAAATATTTTGTTAGTTCTAATATTTTAATAGCAACACTGTTGCCATATATTATGTTAAACAGCATAACAAATAAAAGTAACAGTAGTAAGGATTTTATTTAAAAATAAACATTCAAATATCATCAAAGACGTCGATAAAATCAAAAGTGCATTCGTCATCGTGAGGATGATAGCGGAATCTATCGAAACGTGCTAAGAATTCAACGCTAATCCGGCCAGTAACAACTTGCTATGTGAACTAAGATTACCATAACGCTTGCCAGGGACGCAGTTTATCAGCTATTATCAGTCGATTGCTCGGTCTTTGATCATCGTTCTTGAAATAATTTAAAAATCAATCACACTTCATGCAAGATTAGAACGTATCCAAATTAAAAAAAATCAAACAACAAGAACGCATCTTCACGTCACTTTTTTTTTCGAATGGACCTAGTACTGGTTGGCGGAGCTATTGCTCCCGCCTCAACAGTTCTTCGGACTAGGGCTCCTAGGCTAGACAGTGAAAATGTAGTGCCCTATAACCCGATCGTTAGACCTGCCTAGCGTCCTCCAAATTTTTCGATGTAAAAAAAGGAAAGTAAAAAGTTTTTACATATATTAACGTAGCGTAGACTCGACCTGATTATGATGAAATGAAATATATTCCAAATAGTTGCAAACGTACATTTTGTACACCGCAGGCGTATTGCGTGGGAACATCCGCCCTGCAATCGAACAAGCCTTGCGAAACCATTATGTAGAGAACAAATAGAGCAGGTGAGTTTGTCTCATCAGCTGCTTCCGAAGCCTAATATATCAGAGGTTCCGCCCGGCCAGGAACTGTGCGGTGAGGTACAAAAAATAAGGTTCTTCGGAAGGATGTAGAGGGCTTCACACGTAGAGCTTGTATGTCATTTTAGACACTTTTCTTTTGAATTCACCGACTGCGCCCCGAAGTGTCATCCTCTTGGAATCTATACGAAGTGAAGTATTGACAATTCCAGGTTTAAGTATTTCGATATTTGTGTTCCGTCAGTTAAGTAGTTTTGACGTGATGGATAACGAACACAAGTACACACTTACAAACTGTTCGATTTATAATAACTGCTAAAAATAATTAATAGGGACTTAATTCGATTTTAATTATAAAAAAAGCTTTATATAGGGACTTAAATAAAAACGAAATGACGACGCTGTTACTTGCGTGTATTACATGAGTTTAAAATGTAGGTGCGTGCCGTATCGTTCTATTAAATTAAAATAAAAAAATCTAATAATTTAAATATTAGAACTGTTTCAGAATCTTCATATCGCGCAATTTGTTTGAAACAGGGATAGGTTTTTTACGTATTAACACATGACATATAGGGGAATTTGAAAGGTTGTAAGAATGGAAAAAGAAAAATCCGAAAAAATAGTTTTATTATAATTTATAATTCAAATTTCGGTAAGAATAAAATTTCGGTTCATAGGTTTCAATTACAAGTAATTATTTGGTATTTACGTGGTAGTTAAGAGAAAAGTATGGGATATCCGTTATCATCGTAATCTGAAGTGATAATACAGTTATTACAGGAAAGACAACCTAACTATATATACCTTCGCGTTCAAAAAGTAACGCCCCGTCTCAAACCTGTATACTTTTTGAGACTCGTCTAGTGAACACAAAACTAGTTTAGCGTGTTACGTTCAAGCGACATTTGCATATAGTTGCCATGTAAAGCACCAACTGTGGGCAAATGTAGATTAGTGATTTATTTCGTAGAGAGTTCCGGAAGAAGACAGTAATAAGCAAGATGAATGTGTGTCGCGCTGAACTGTTTTTTCTTTAAACAACCAAAAGGGGCCTTTTTAAAACTAACGACGCCCACTGGCACCAACATAATGGTTATGCAAATGCGTTGCCTTCCTTCCCACCTCCCCTCCAATGGACTAGTGGAGACTCACAAACCGCACATTACGGCGGAGTCACGCCAGTGAGAGGTTCGTATCCTGCAATGCAGACTAGCTCTACCGCTTGGGTATTAACGGGTTTCCGGATTTAACCAGTCTTTACCAGGTCCAAACATCGGGTAATAAAACGCTTTGGAGTGGTGGTGCGCCATTGGCACCCCAATGACGTGAAGGATGGGAGAGGAATGTACATATGCGATTACTAAAGGGGTCCGGGAGTAGTCGCCAACTAGTTCCGACTGTTCGTTTGCTAAAATGTTATAGAAAGTCTTTTCTCTTTCCTTTTCATATGAAGGGGCAAACGAGCGGCCGGTGCCTTTTGAATTATATATGTCCATAGATATTCGCATGATGGTTGCCCGCACGAGACAAAAAAATGTAACACATGGTTTCCCAAATGTTTACACCTGAGCGTAACATAAAACGTATACACGTAAAATGGATCTCATGTTACCATGGGTTTTAGGTGCTACATAATGTTTTACGCACTACTAACCCAGAAGGGTGGACTTGCAGCTAAATTAAGCCGGATTTGGCTAGACGTCGCCGTAGGAAATGTATCAATGTCCAAGCAAACAATAAATATTTCTCCGTGACATACAAATGTGATTTTACTAAACTGACTAGGATTCGAATTCAGAAAATAAGTAGGTATCACTTGTTCCCGTAAAAATCAATGTATGTCTGTTTGTCATTTATAGACACTTAAGTAGTAGGAAATAGAGCATTAATGTCTTTAGCAAGTTTGCTCGGAATCCACTGGAAAATATCCTTGAAAAAAAAAACGTAGCAACACGCTCTGCGAAAAACTGGTTAACAAATCCAAGTTCTTTCTAAATCAATTTAGCTTATTATAACTACGCGCGAATTAGGATTTAAGATTCTTACAGAGCAGGATAATACCTGGAAGCTTCGTAACTCAGACGTGGGCGAAATATCTTTATTGTTTCTGCATGCCTAGTATAACCACGAGGTTGAGATGAATTTTATTAATCGTTACACAAACTTACGGTTAGAACGACTCAATAGGTGTATTTTAACAACAGTAAAAAATGGCTTTTATTACAATAAATAATAAATACAAGAAAAACGACATTTATCTATTAAATGTTTCACTAAGTAACACTGCAATATGTTACGGATTCACAAGCTTTCATTAGTAAAAGTGAGTAACAACACTTTCACCGCATAACGAACATTATACCATACATTTTCACGAGGCGCGGCATGACTTCATGTGCATTCTGTGCAAACAAGGATTTGTTAGTATGTTTTATTATAGAACTCCGTAATGTGCAATGACAATAATGTATAATACACATGTAGTTTTTTTATTGATATTTTGTTAATCATACAACGTTGTTTTCCTGGCCTGAACTTATGCTCTGGAAGCGAAGAGAAGCCCAATACAGTTTCGTCGGATTGCTGCATAACAATCGGTATAAGTGTAGGACAATTGGTATATTGACCAGTGTTCTTTGTTATCTTGCTATGATAGCTATCATTAGGAAAATCAACAATTTAGTATCTTTCTTACAGTAAAAGCCCACACACTTCGCTAACAACCTGAATGCTCAACGCTCTTGCACTAGCAATAATACTACATTATACGTGTGAAAGTTAACATGGATTGATGATAATGTGTTTGGTACTACACTAAGACTAATAAACGGATTTTAGTGAAACTTTTTGTACTTGTACTGTACTTGTCTGTTGGCGATGTTGTACCTGGTGTCTCAGAGTTACACATAAGCTATAGTAATTCTAACGTTTGTATGTGGGTTTGTCTGCAGTGTACGTATAAGGAGCGGTCGAGACTCGCTCAGATTGTTTAGAACAAACTCTATCTTATTGATAATGTAGGTGAAAAATTTGTACCTACAAATTTCCTAGCCGACCTGATGCTGTACACGTAAGCTTATTTATCGTGGCAATGGGGGGGGGGACATGAGGGGGAGGAAGCCTCTTAGCAGCCCACCGAAGTTATTGCTGACACGACCGATTTTTAATGGTATTGAAAATAAGATTTATGTTGCGAAAATGTTTAAATTTCTTGTGATTCAGTTTAAAAGCGATATATATTTACATCATCATACTTATTCCATTTCACGCTTACATGTAACACTTTTCGGTTTCCAGATAATTTGTCGAATTGTTTGTCTGTTTATTTGTTTGTACTGTTTGTCAAAACGAACATAAGGATAAGCACCCAACGCATCCTAGAAACACCTGATGGTGGGTAGGTAAAGTAAGGAACATCACGAAGATGAGTAGCTCTTAACATATCTCTATAAGTCTTCAGTTTCTGAGTGACTGATTGACTCACCGATAGACAAGCCACACACAAAACTGAAGCTATTGTACCTAGTAACTTGAAATTTGGTGCTAAATTTCTATTCATGACGTAAGTGAGGACTAAGAAAGGATTTTTAAAAATTGGGGTGAAATATAGTGCTGAACCTTATACCATCCTACGCAGGCGAAACCGCGGGGCGCTAGTAATAAAATAAAACCTCTTACATAATGGACACAGTGATTGCAATTGTAATGACACCTTTACGTCATTGTGGATGCCCTTTTGTTCCTACTCTATGTACAGGTGCCATTAGGCTACCGTATTCAGTGGCTTACATCAAGATATGCTGTACTTATGAATGATTAACAGGCTTCAAATGGTATAAGTTATATACAACTGCGCACTCAATGAACTCGAATTTTATTACCCAAGTCCAATCTCATAGTTGTCTAATGAATAATACGGCTTGTATTAGACTATGTGTTAATGCTTGTCTCCTGTAGAAAGACTTTAGGACTACAGTATCATCATAATCTGTTAGAGGCAAAGGAGAAGTTTTACTAATCACATGATAGACGTTTGTATTTGATAGTTCAAAGCCCAGCATTACATTTATTGGATTTTATCCTCAATCCAATGTTTGAATGCTTTACCCGATGCTTAAAACTGGTAGCCACTTAAAATTAAAAAATTATGAAGCGATGATATGTTTGCATACAATATTGCAGCATAGAGTTGTATATACATTGTGTATAGAAATACACCAACATAGTCAATGGCGTTCAGGGTTAGGAACTAACGAGCGCCAAATGAGGTGGCTGCGTAGCTGATGCACCGCTTACACAACTATTGCGCTAGGGTTGCTCAAGATTATCGATTATTTTATTACATAGATATACGCGGAAGATTCCCCGTTTGTCGTGAATAGACATCCCTTTAAGACAGGGGAAATATTCAAGAATAGACCCGGGCCGAGAATGGAGGACATTGTCAGGTGGCTGTTGTGGGATTCTTGTCTAGTTAAACTACTACATTAAGCTTTTAGGCATCATAGTGGATGTCCAAGCAACAACATCCGATGCATCTTGTCGCATGCTCGCTTTTGCCAGCGCTCGTCAAGACTAGACATTTTTTCATACGGACACTCACGGTATAGCCAGCTCACGAAGGCGCATCGACATTTTCAAGTGTAGATTTCTCTTTGGTCATGATCCGATTGAGTCGCAATGCAGTAATGCCATTATGTCCAAATAGAGGCAACGCAGCAGCAATTGGTACTAACTTTTAGTAGAAAACGATATCTATATTTTTTATTTCTGTCTTGCAGTCTGTACACTAACTACTATATGAAGTTCGATGCCTCACTAAAAAATTTAATTCAAAACTTAAGTGCTAAATTTATTTCATCCCTTAGAGCCTGAAATATTACAAACAAGTAGTTATTAATAATCTGAACAAAGTTGCTAAAAACATCCTGTCTCTGTCTTTTACCATTTTCAAGTCCATGTAGGAAATAAACATACAAACACACATTTTTTTTATACATTTTGAACTCAAACCACAAAGTAAAAGGTCTAGTTCAAAAGGAACATTGGACATTTATGCATAATGTCTTCATCGTAAATAGTAATTTTTTGCTAAAAAGTAATATATTTTTTTTGCTAAATAGTAATTTATCGATATAACCAAGTGGTACATCACTATTAAATCGTTTGCATGCAAAATTGTACCCGGTTTGCAGTCTAAGTCGAATCAGTCACGTACTCGTGCATTGCAAGGCAGCGACGTCAAGAGATCAATCAATTACTGACGATTATGGTTCCGTCCATATTCCGAGTCTAATGCCAAGGGTTCGTGTTGAATGTGTTGCAATCATCATAAGATATGCCTTCACAGTCTAATATGCAGAAACCTGAGGGTGGTAACTATTTAACCAGCTCAATGTGTTTCTTGTAATAGGTATTACAGATTTTTTTTTAATATATCGAAGAAGGACAAATGAGCAGTAAAAACTATTTGATGGCTACCAACATCCATTAACATTCGCATATGCATCTGCTCTGTTGTCTCTCAATGCACGCGACAACACACTTTACTGCGGGGTTATGTGACAAAGCTTTTTTTTAATATAGAATATGGGGCAAACGAGAAATCGCTGCATTTCTACGACTACCGACGCCCATGTACATCCACATAATGACTATACCAATTCGTTGCCCTCCTTTTCACATCCCCCCAATGGGCCACCGGTTACTCACAAACCGCACGACACGCGACACTTTACGTCGGTATTATGTGAGCGAGAGGTACCTCCCCGGTCAAGTCGGCCCAATTCCGTTGCATAGGAGGATGTACTGTCATGCACCACGCACGGCACTACGCTTTCCTAAAAAATATATCAATGAAGGACAAATGGGCAGTGAAAACCATTTGGTGACTACCAATACCCATTAACATCCGGCATATTCAGATGTGTTCCATGTCCGTCTTTACTCCATTGCTATCATTTGCTTCCATGCTACTCGCATGTAACACGAAACGCGACAGCGCACTTTACGGAGGTGTTGTTTGCGTTAGTGGTACCTTTACGGTCAGCCCTATTCGGCTGCTATGGAGCATCGCACTACCTGGAGGTGCTAGAGCAGATTGTGGTATAAGATCTGCGGTTGTAGGAACAACTGTAATGAACAGATAAGTAATGTTTTATATTCCACTGGCACTAAATATTTTGAAAGTCCAATATACCGATCCAAGTGCTGTGGGAATTGCTTACCCTTGTTTCCCTTCTAATTGAACAAAAGAATTCTAATTTATAAATAACAGGAAGAAGGAAGAAGAAGAAGAAGAAGGAAGAGGACGAGGAAAGAAGGAAGAAGAAGAAGAAGAAGGAAGAGCACGAGGAAAGAAGGAAGAAGATGATTATAGGCAAGTCGATCTTATTGCAGTACTGGTACGGGATGGATGCGTGTAGCAGGAGATCGGCCGTCTTGGCGTTCATTGAAAGAATGATAAGTCTTTATCGGTCCACTGCTGGACATAGGCCGTGTCCAGCAGTGGACCGATAAAGACTTATCATCATGATGATGAATTAGAGGGAAAATCCTAGTTGTAGATATTATTATAAATGAAAGTCGAGAAAAAACTGTCTGTCTGTATTGTGATAAATTTTCGCCCATGGGTAGACCTATACTCGAGGTATGATTTAGCGTACACTATATTGACGGGTGGAGCGCTAGTTGTTGATAAGTAGGTAGTGTTATGATCAAAAACAATAGATTAAATAGCCTTTTTAAATATAGAGCGAAGTCGCGTGTTTCAACTAACCGATGACAGGAACAAGTAGAGCACATCCTAATTTTGTCCGTATTTGGATCGTGTCCACCGCAAATGATCAAGTTCGTCTATAATCACAGCCGCGTCTGCCAAGACTTGTAAATTCATAGTACGTTACCGTCTCTGATCTCTACAACTGGATAACTGATGTTACAAGACCGGGAGCAGTCTGAGTCAACATTCACATCTATTCCTTCGATGTATTCGAGTATTCTATCTATACTGTCTATTATATGTAGGTAGAAATATTAACGACGATGGACGCGCATGTGTTGCTACGCTTTTGTACATATGCCAATAATGTTGAAAAAATTTAGATAGTGGTCTTTACAGCATAGCACTACCGCTGCGGCTGGTTTGG
>JAFELO010000983.1:219878-237939 GCA_017140195.1 Eumaeus atala
GGGGCAGAATGAGAGCAACGCATCGGCATAGTAATTGTATGGATGTTAATGGGCGTCGGTGTGCGTAAAAAGGCTTCGATAGCTCGTTTGCCCCCGATTCTATAAAAACAGAAAATGCGTCCTAGTCGGTTCAGGACTTGCCTAACGTGGTGTGACAGGTCCACAGACATCATGTCTGGTGGACTTGTCACAAATAATAACAATATGGGAGTAATAGTGGGAGTGGGATACAAATATGGGAGGGTCATGTCGTTTCCAGTGTCAGAAGAAATTACGATGTTAGATAAATTCCATGTAAAATAAATGTTCTATATGATATGAAGCATCGATGGCACTAACGTACTCATGACGAATGCCGACCCCTCAGCGGTCATTGTTCAGAGGGAGCAGAAGTAGCGGTGGTCGCGCCCACTGACCGGTAATCAGGTCGGTAGCTGGTGCATTCAACACAAATCTTATTTATTTTTACCACTTGGCCTCAATAAGACCAAAACGGACTTCATTGTATGAACACGGCAAACCCTAATGGCTTCAACGTGAAGCACATGTAATTATGGCGATTTTTCAATCAAGGCGCAAACGAGATATAGTACCTTTTCAACTAAAAGCGCCCAAAACATCAGCACAATTGAAATGCGGATGCGATGACCTTTTCTCAATAGCTCTGTATTCATGTCGGTATCGTGTGAGGGAGAGGTACCTCCCCGGTCCAGCCGTCGTACTGTCTCCAACATCGTGCTCGGCCACCACTTGCGCACAACAGTGTAATTTCTAAATTAAAAGATGATGATGATGATGAAGGAAAAGATAGAGAGATAAGAAGATTTTGTTTATTTCCACACTCATAAATGCATAGACATTTTACCTGGGCGGAGATTCAACCCTTGGTCGATGGCGAAATTGCTCGATATACACTATTTTTATTCTACAGTTTATAGTCTTATACTACTGTTGCGGCTTGTGACAAGTTTCAGTCGAGGCTTCCAACCTATAGTACGAGTAGGTACTTTATCAGTGACCATTATTCTTACCTGAGTAAAATATGGCGGCAGCACTGCCCTCTGGTCATCTAAGCGGGAACATTGAACTCTTTCTAAAAGCTCGAATAGTTCGTGTTGCGCGCGAGTTCCGCCAGTCGTAGAACTCCAAGGCGCCGACACGTGCTGCCGCCTGTGAAGAAAGTTACGGAACTAAATACGTGAAAGATAAGGTGTTGATTGTGATAGTATCGAACTTTTGCGATAGGTGGCTCTATTTGCATTAAAACTTTATTAATACTTTAAATGCACATTAGATGGCGTGCACCATACAATTCTGAACGTCGTATTGTAAATTTTAGGTAGATGGCGTTATTACATCACCCGTATTCATCATAATCTCTCCACTTTTCATCTAAAACAATAAATAACTTAAATATTATATTTGAATAATACATTTTACGTTACAGAACATGCTTTATTATTTTAAAACAAACATTTAGTAAGAGGTCATTGTCGCAGTGCAGCCGAATCGGGACGGTAACATCTCGTTCACACCGCCCTAAAAAGAGAAGGCCATAGTATCGCGTTTGGTACGGTTTGTAGGAACCTGTGGCCCAACGGGGAGAATTGAGTTGAATTGCTGGATATTTATAGGCGACGGTATCCACCACATGACTGTGAAAATGCTGTAAGAAAAAACAGTAATGTACATTCCGAGAAGCGGGCGAGGGTGCTCGAGTATTTTGTACGTGGTTCATACGATTGCGTGCGTGTTGCCGATACGCGATGTGAACAATGCATGTGAATTGTAACGAACACAACAATATATCAATGTCCACCGTACTTTTATTTTCACTTCATTATCGTTGCTGGACTTCGAAGTTTTAGTAGCGATAAAAATACCGTAGGATAACCGACACGCGCACGATTGAAAATGAAAACATTTCTATTCAAAATAGAATTATAAAAATTACTCTTTGAACGACATGAATTATATCTACCACCGGTTCAACCCTAGCCTGTAGCCAGAAGAACAGACGTAACCTTCGGCTTCGGTAGCTATTTTAACAGAAACGAGCCAACATCTTCGCTTGCGGCAGGACATAGTACACGAATATGTGCTCAGATTCAAGTGCACTCCCTGTACCACTATCACTCTGTAACAGTTATAGACCGGACAAGAGTCGGGTTCACTATGAAGCATCACTTCGCTACTCCATAGTCCGGGCTGTTATTATAAATTGTAAAATTCCAGTGACACTTTTTCTAAGATAACAAAAAATTTTGTTGAGATGAGTATAATTTCAACATGTTTGCGACTGGCCACTCGACGCAGTTAGATAGTATGTGTTACATGAAACTAGATCGTCTACCAACCAAAAAACCATTAAAGTTCATATTTGACAGCTGAGTTTTAACCTAGGTATATCGATAGGTTCAACGCAAGTTTCGCTAATTTAATGTAAATAATCTATATCTGTTCACACAAAAAAGAATTACCATGAGACACTCCTGCGGTCTTTATTACATTGTATTGAGGAAAAACTTAAGTAGTTATTAGGTACATAATTACCAACTTGTAAATGTAAATCCCTAAAGTTGTAAAATAGGTTGGATTGATCCAATTCCTTCTTTACTCAATTGTTTGCAGATACCAATTTACATAACGGACAAATTGACACCTTAACACAAACTACCTGCCATAGACATTAGGCGTAATATACAAATTATCCAGCACCAGCCTACCCACTGGTCATTCAAGTTTGCACCTCCAATCTGTTTTAGTCACATTAAATATGAAATAATACAGTAATCTGTGGCATTTAGCAGCACGAGACAAAATATTTCAAAAGCACTACAATCAACGTTGACAGGGCCGCATAACTTTTTGGAAAACCGGTTTTAAATTAATATTTGTTTGTTCAACAATGCGCAACGGCTAGCGCCATCTGTTATCTTTAGATAACAACGGGTACGACCCTGTAACATGTTATGGAGCTAAGATTTATTAGTCAATTAAGTGACCATTCATGATCCCCTTTTAAGTCCTCGCGCGTTTGACCTAATGGTTTTTCAAATTATCATTCCCCTAAAATCCGTAGGGGATATATTGCAAAAACCGGTCGGGATGCGACTCAATCAAGAAATGTTTGTTTTTCGGCTCAGCCTAATTTAGTTTTGGAGGGAGCGCACTGTTGACACCTATTACGACGTATGTGAGATCCGACAGATGTTGCACCGTGTTTGTGTATTTTCATTATGTTGTTATTAAATTAAAAAACAAATTTTAAGTAACGAGATTTTATAAGATTATTCGTCATCACGCGGTAGTTTTTTTTTTTATAATATAGGGGGACAAACTAGCAATCGGAATCTTTCAACGGTTACTGACGCCCATGAAGCAACTATATACAATTCCAACATATCATCAAAAAGAAATTGAACTTAGCAATCCCGCTCAGTTGCCAGTTATACATACATTATTTTTGTCTCAAAACAAACTTAAAAAATAAGATGTCACAGCGTTACCTTTTATTATTTGATTAGATATCTTCGACGGGTTATTACGACGAAGTTAACAAATTATTTAAGCTCACGTGCAAGTTTAAGTTTAATGGACGTTTTCAAATTAGTGAAATTATGTGCTAGATAAATCTCGTAAAAGCGTGTTGCCAAAGATTTATTTCATGTAACATTCATCCAAGGCGAACATGAAGATAATAACTGCCTCCATGACAACAACAACACATCTCTTCGCCAGCAGTAGTAAAGGCAGAGCGAGCAGTGTTACATATCGCGATCCATACCTGCCTCGCCTCTTTACATAAATTACTCACTTCATACTGACCTCATCAAGCGGTACGTCATATTTATTTGAAGTGGTGCGTGCGCACGTAAACAGAACACAAGGAAAAGAGATAATTTTATTACATTTTAAATATTTACGCGCACCTATTTAGATAATTACTGTATTCCGTAGCCCAAACAGCTTTGAGTTTTTCAATAAGTCTTCAGATTAGCCTAGTTGTATTTTATACAGTATTGGGGGCGAAACAAGGAATCGGTGTCTTTTACGACCACCAACGCCCATAGACATCCGAATGACTGTCTCGCAGATGAGTTGCTCTCCTTTCGTCTACTTCAATGTGTCACCGGCTACAGCTGTCACTTTGCGGTAGTTTAATGCGAACGAGAAGTACCTCACCGATCGTACCGGCCCAGTTTAGTTGTAATGCAGCACACAAATGCATCTCTCTACCTGTGTCTAAATAATTTTGTTATTACAATAGGTGACTTTGTACTGTTGTATTATACATAGTTATATAGATAAATAACGAATACTGAATTTCGAGAGAGATAGAAATTTAGTTAGGATCGTGATAGATGGCAGGGTTCTCTCCTACCCAATTAAGGAATTCACGTGAAAATGTTATTGTTATTGTTTAATTAATATAGATTATATCTATTATGTATTTAAGACTCACGTTGATTACAAATAGAAACTAATGTAGTGCACATGCAAATTAAATATTCCCTTTTGCTAGTGTTGTATTTTTATACCGACTGTAATTGGTTTTTGTGCTAGAAACTAATTATAAATCGATGAAAATATTACCGCTCTTCGTACATTTCTCGCGCCAATTTTCTTTGAAGCACGAACTCATTACGGAAACAATATTACTGATCTTAACAGTTGCCTTTCTCTGTTCCAAGTAATATCGAATGATCATCGAATACTCTAGGAGATTAAAAGATAAAGTAAGGAATATAGTTGCGATTTGCTAGTGATGAGTCTTCTTTCCTCTACTTATGAAGTTTATCGATGATATTTAACGTGAATTCGAATTTCCAACGATTCGGTTATATCGAAATTACATTCTTCATTCATACATCCATTTGTTTTCGCTACGCTTTCTACGATTATAAAATTTGCTCAACCATCACACATACATAACCGATACCGGGCGAATTTATTTCATGCTCAAAGCTAATGGAAAGAATAGGAACAAAAGCAATAAATAAATGTTAATCTTAGGAAGAGGTGAAGAGTGCCACGCTGCATGGGAGGATGTAGTGTCATGTACAGTGCATGACACACATCCTCCCATGTAACGGAATTGGGCCCACACGACCGGGGATGTAACTCTCGCTCACGTAATACTGTCGTAAAACGACGTCTTCATTGTCGAGTTTTATGCGGTTTGTGAGTAGTAGATGTTCATAGGCGTCAGTAGTCGTAAAAAAGGCCCCAATTTCTTGTTTGCCCCTTATTATATAAAAAAAACGTATTTTACACTAAAGTCGGCAATCGAGTTTTTTTTTATAGTATAGTGGGGTAAACGAGAAATCGTAGTCTTTATAAGAGTAACGACGCCCTGAAACATCCGCACACTTACTATGCAGATGCGTTGTCTTCTTTTCATTCTTCTTCATCATTCCCTCCAATGGGTTACCGGTCACAAACCCGCACAAAAATCGAAAGCGAAAGTGTCACTTTTCTTTACGGTGGTATCATGTGAGTGAGAGGTACCTCCCCGGTCGTGCCCTCTGAAACGATTGCTATGATAATGATTGCAATGGCGCAAATTTTTAACAATTAGTAAAACCAGCCAATTGCGAGGCGGGTGTCATACGAGTGCTCCCATCCCCCCCCTCTTCAATATTTAAGTAATTTATTCTACTTTTTAGACTAGTTCTTTCAAGTTAGTAATTCAAGTATCTAGCTGTCACAGTTCACGAGGGCCTGGTGACTTACAGACGGACAGCGGAGTTGTAGTAATAGGATACCTTATGCGTCCTTTGTGTACGAAACCCTAAAAACATTATCCTCCTGGCAGTATGTGGCACATTTAGATGAATTCCATTAAATGTAAAATGTTTTGATTAGCCAATAAAAATAACCGTTTTCGGGTGATAACAGTGATGTCGACAGTTACTTTAAAAAATCGTAAACGGAATTTATCCAACAGCGATAAAAACCGATAAAACCGTTTTTATCGTTATTTTTTGCAACGTCTCTAACTAACGCAAGTGACGTTTTTCTTATCTCGCATACACTCTACAATTTATCTTATTTTTGTACACATGTACCTTAATTAAAAGCTTTTAAGTCTGTTTAGTAGCTTTTTTAATGGAACATCAATTAGCGAAGGGTACATCATTAAATGGATAAAAAGGTGTCAGCGCGAGAGTCGTCTACACCCAGAGTAATATTAAAAAGTTTTTTTTTTTTCAAGAACCATCAACCTCTTAAAATGGATAGCTTTTAGACAATAACTTTTGTTCTACAAATATATTAAACGATTTTTCAAGTTGTTATTATACTGTCCTAACATTTGTAAGTCTATGCTGAAAGGAGCCAGCGCCGCGTGACCTATAATCCTACTCCTTACAAGACGCATAGAGTTTCCAATGTTCAAGCTGACCATTAAATCATTTATTCATTCCATACAATAAATAATACAAATTTTAAAGTCTTAGAACCAAAATAATTGTATTTAATGTTAGCTACCTATTCCTTAGAGCTTGCTTGCTAGTGTTTTGAAAATAACCCAGTATATTATGTAGTACCTGTACTGTAGTTCCATATCATAGTCATTATTGTTATCTTATCACCATCGGCATTTACCCATCCTAATTAAAAGCTAAAATCAAAAATTAAACTACAATTTATGAGGAATCTAAAACAATGAGGGAACAAGATGGCGCCTGTAAATCTAAATTCAAAATCTTTTGACCTTACAATTTGTCTACACAACGCGCCATGCGGCTCTAAAGGCAATTTACAGCTTAGATAAACTAAGCAAACTAATTACACGGTTAGCTGAAAGATAACACCAGATTTATTTATTTGCTATGATAATTACTTGTCTCTTTTAACTTACCGCGATGAGGAGGGAAACTTAAAAGGAATAATAAAGACCAAGTAAAAAAAAAAAACGAATATTTATGTTAAGATTGCATTTCTTATTTTTATAGATAAACCAATTTGCTCTATGACATAGGTTTCTTTATTTTTTACATCATAAGAGGGCAAACGAGCAATCGGAGCCTCTTGATGACTACCGACAACCATGAACATTCGCATGACTGTTACTCAAATGAGTTGTTCTCCTATCAACGCGCCACCCCCAATGGACCACCAGCTAGTCGAAACTTGACAGGGACGCTGTCACTTTACGCCGGTATCATGTGTGCGAGAGATACTTCCCCAGTCGCGCCGGCCCAATTCCGTTGCATAGGAGGATGTTGTGTCATGCACCATGCATGGCACTATCTCCTCCTATGTAGAATGGTACTACCTCTTCTTAAATAGATTACTAAACTTCTACACCCCTGATTGTTTATAAGTTTAAAATGTTGACACAGCGTTCCTAGCTAGAGCTGATAGCTTGTAAAATTCACTGGTAGAGAGATAGGTTCAAAACTGGAAACCAAAATCTTTTTGGGCTTTTAGTTTTTTAATCGTTTTAATGAAACAAAATAGGATATAAAATACAAGATAAAAAAATTGGTGTGAGGAGTTGCTAAGTTGGGTGTTTCTTTGTCCGATTAAATTCATAACGAAGTACTAAAGCTTTCGATATCAGGCGACGAATAAGCTCGCTGAAGTGGCAACGGGCTGGTCACACGCACCGAAGATCAGACGGTAGATGGGCCACTATGGTTCTGGTGTGGAGGCCGCGTTTAGGAAAACGACGTGTCGGTCGACCGTTCACCAGGTGGGAAGACGACCTCCGTCAATAGCTGTCGTCGGCTGTCTTGGCGTTCATTGAGAGAGGCCTATGTCCATGGGTGAACCGATGAGGGCTGATAACGATAATGGTGATGATGACGAGTTGCTTGCCTTTCTATGGCGCACCAGAGCGCCGAAGCCCACACTTCGGGAACCAACTGGTCTGAACGAATTCAAGACTCGCCAGATCCAGCTTGCAATGGACACACCCCTTATCTCTTCTTCAGATAGGGTAATAGGTTGCAATTGTTTTAGAGCCACTAGCAATCGCAACTGTTTATGGGACAAAACGCGCCAGAAAATCTTACATCCGCGTATTTAAACAAGATATTGATATCTACTTCCCGATCGTGCCGGCCCGACGTAGGTCTCAATTTAGCAATGGCGTTACCATATTTTACATTTTTTTTATAGTACAGGGGGGACAAACGAGTAATCAGAGCCTTTCAACGGCTACCGACGCCCATGAACATCAGCATAATTATGCCGATCCGTTGCCCTTCTTCACACCTCCTCCCCCAATGGGCCACCGGCTACTCACCAACCGCACGAAACGCGACACCGTAGGTGTCCCTTTACGG
The DNA here is from genome assembly GCA_017140195.1 of Eumaeus atala. Classification (NCBI taxonomy): domain Eukaryota; kingdom Metazoa; phylum Arthropoda; class Insecta; order Lepidoptera; family Lycaenidae; genus Eumaeus; species Eumaeus atala. The sequence goes on from JAFELO010000983.1 coordinate 228,176, forward strand.
CGGTATCAAGTGAGCGAGAGGTACCTCCCCGGTCATGCCGGCCCAATTCCGTTGTACAGGTGGATGTAGTGTCATGCACCATGCGTAGCAATACCTCTCACTATGCAGAATATCACTACCACTGGATATTAAAAACCAGTAGGTTGCTAAACCGCGCTGCGTCAGGACTAGGGAATTGTAATAAAAAGTTTAACATTTGAATTGACATGAAATCTTTCAGTACTTAGACCTTGCCTAATTAATATACGGGACAACACATGTTGCACAACGGTTAAATCTTAGAGGAAGGCAAGTTCACGATCACAAGTCGTGGGAACAAATCTTTACACCATTCCACAGGCAGTAATCTATAGTGAGCTCCACTTCACTATATATATATAAGTTGATATGATAAGTTATCATATCAACCTCAGATCTCAAAAATCCCACGAGTTCCAAATGTAGCATGATGGAAATTATAGAGACTGAAGGAAAAATGACATAAAATATAGTAAAGCCATTGCAGTACGATCGGGGGGGAGTATATTGCAGGAAGATATAGAAGTATCTATATCTTCCTTCAATATACTGATGTAAGCTATTCTGTCGCGTTTTGAACAGTTCCAGACAGTGTAGATGGCCAAGGACCTGAATATACAAAAAAACTGATTAAGTATCCGACGAATACCAAAGACCAGTACGGGCAAATAAGTTTGCGTGTGTTGCATTTATACGAGCAACTAGATGCGCCCATCGGTTTACACACTAGAGTTCATATTCTATCAAAATTTCACCCCCCACTAAAGTGCTATGGCGTTCTGTTTTCAAAATGTCATAATTGATATTTAAAAAGCCTATGTTTTAACTCTTTGATTTTATGCATACCAAAATTCATCAAAATCGGTCCACCGGTTTAGCTGTGAAAGCGTAACACACAGACAGACTTACACATTCATAATATCAGTATGAATATACCATTCCGATCCAAGTAGCGGGTCTGTTTAAATAAACACGAGCCATTCTCGGCAAGGCTATGTTTTATTTTGATCTATTGTAGCCATTCTATAATATCTTTCACGCGTATTATTTTATATTGACTGGTCTGGCTGATCTGGCTTCTGGGATTACATACCGATATTCGCTAGATTTTCGCCACTTTTCTAAGGTTTTAGAATAATATTTGTACTTGACAAATATTTGAAATATCCGTATGTAATATGGGAATATCACTTTCTCGATCGAGACTAATAAAATAAAATAAAATAGATATATATATATATATATAGCGACAGTAGAGCTGCTACTTTGCGGCGGTGTCGTGAGGGAGAGGTGCCGGCCCCATTCAGCTGAATCAACGCTGAATCTGTTAAATGGTATCCAGTTGCGGATTTGCAAATGAGCGACAAATACGACACTCGCAAGACGCTTTTGGGTGTCGTATCTATGACACTCATAACATCTCATAGAACATCCATTAGTTATTTTCTTTCATTTGACAAACACGCGGTTGACTAATGGTAAGTGACTTTCGACGGACATGTGCATAACTCTTGAAGGTTAATACTAATGCTATTGCTGACCGGGGAATTACCTCTCGCTTGCATGATACCGTCGTATAATTGTCTATTTTTTCACGTTCCGTGAATTTTAGTCTGTAGAGGCTTAATGGGTGGGGGGGGAGACTAGGTAGGGAGGGCAAGCACCGCTCTCACTAGCCTACGAAATATGACATTGTGTTCTGTACAATGATGGGTTTCGTACGACTTGCACACTGTTAATGTGTGTGTTGATTTGTAATGGTGACTGAACAAAACCTTAAGGAACATTGGTCTTATCCTGTACTAATAATAAAATAAATAATAGTTCTTCTCAACATCGAAATCCATGAATCTTAATTTCAGCATCAATCTTTTTTAATTTTTCGCGTTATGCAACACCAATGACACTTGTTACGTTTTAAAAATAATACGACCGACGAAAGAAGTGACAATTAATGACAGGCGTAAAGGGCACCACCTTCCATCTTCACAAAGAATTTCCAAGTTATTGTAAAACATTAATCTCGTTATTTAGTGGGTTAAACTAACCTATTTTATTTTTAGTGAGATCTATGTACATTTCTCTATTCACGTATATTTGTGTCGTCTCGTTTAATCCTGTTTAAAATTTATATTTGTTGAAATTTATGCGCTGTTATGTAAATGGTTAATCGTGTGATATTTCGTATTGTAATTTTTCTATCCCTACATTTTCACGTGATCGTAACTAACGCGGTTGAAAACGCGGGGCGCAGCTGATATTTCTACAACAATTTGTCGAGCCATTCCAAGTGTGAAGTGTAAGTGATTGCATCGGAGGGAAGTGCAACCTTGACAGAGGGACATGCAAAGATGACAGAGACACTTGAGGGACAAAAGGCTTTTTAAATAGTGTCTGCCGTCACAAAGCTTACCTGGATAAAAGGATGGGGGCTTTGAACAACATTTTATAGCATAGTTTACGATGTTATTGGAGATGTTTATTAATGTGTTCCTTGTTTTGTTAAGCGGTCTACTAAAACCGTCGGTTTTATGTTAGTCTGTACACACGTTTTACTTTTATGTATGCTCACCGAATGCACTACCAATTGTGGTTTCCATTAATATAACGTCTAATATAAAGTAACTGGCTCAAAACCACTCCTTATTTTTCCATTTTATAGCTGTTTTAATATTGCTGTTAAAATTGTATGAATCCAGACTTCATTCTACCGATAAATCAGTCCGTTTAATAGCTGCTGTTTCTAATTTTAATTTGACAAAATATAAATTTACGGAGAGTTTTTTTTTTAATCCATAACAAAAATTTGCTTGATAAAATGTATTGGCACCCTTGCGATGAATTATGTGCTGGTGAATCCACGCGAAAAAGTGTATTTTGTCACATATAATACACATATTGGGTATTAAGACATACCCCACATGATTTACTTATCCCAATAGATTCGCCGCGTGAACCCCAGTTTTCACTCACACACGCACAGACTGATTTATGATACTCAGTTTCCTGGCTCCACACCATTATATCATCAAGATGTTATATAATGTTTATTGTAGAAGTTAAACTTAGGCGTTAGAATAGAGTTGTAATTTATTGAAGCGGACGGCAACCTCGCATAAAATGTACTTGATAATATAACAGACGTTGCTTCTGTATGGATTAGGCTCAACTCGCACAGACGCGGAATGGCTGTGCAGTTCTTTACCGTATTTCATCTGGGTGACAGTGTGACCAAATTCAATTTACGAAAATACCGCCGATCAAAAAAAAAAAGTGAAATCACGTCGATTACAAATACAAATACTCTTTATTGTACACTTATACAAAGAAGAAGAAAAAATACTTTTTACACCACAATAAAAAAAGAACAACAAACACAAGGAGCAGAAAAAGAAATAAGTTAACGTAAGTGTGAGAAATGAAAGACTTGTTGCTTAAAATCAATTTCTACCAGGCTACCTTGTACCTACTGAATTTTTTCCCCGTAGAAGTCTACCCGGTCGTGCCAATCCGATACACCTGCAATGCAGCAGTACCACGTGTAAGATGGCCCATCAGGGAGAGGAGGGAAGCAGGGCAACGCACCGGCATAATTGTGCGGATGTTTCCGATTACTTGTTTGCGTCCTTTATTATAAAAAAAGATATTGGCCATACATTTGTAAAATGTAATTCAGACGCATCTTTAATATCCTCTAAATTAAAGAACTTCACAATCAGATAGACAGGTATTTCGAATATTTTAATTATAGTTAAAGGTTACGATTTTAGTCGCTAGATGTCACCTGCGATAATATAAATTAAATTTTACAAGTATAAATGTAATCAAGCACCTGCTCAACGTATTTTCGGGTCTCAACGGATTCGTATTAAAATAACTGACTTTGAAAAACATCTGTGTTTATACATTAAATTAACTTGTAAAATTAATACTTTGTTTAGACATCGTTATTATTTACATAATACGTTAAGCTAGCAGAAAAGTAACGGCACTAGAAAATTAATTAAGTTTATTTGAAGAAAGAAGACGGACACTTTAAACAGTAAAGGATTTAGGAAGAGGTAGTACCATGCTGCATAGGAGATTAGTACCTTGCATAGTGCATAACACTACATTCTCCTAAGCAACGCAATTTTGCCGGCAAGACCGGGGAGGTACCTCTCGCTCACATAATACCGCCGTAAAGTGACATCTTCAGTGTCGGGGGGAGCGCAACACAAGAGCATCTGGATGTTCATGGGCCGCCGTAAAAAGGCTCCCATTGCTCGTTTGCCGCCCCCCTGTTGTATTAAAAAAAAGTTCAGCTTGAGAAGCTTCTGAACGGATTTTCATGCGCTTTTCCCCAAAGAATGGAGCGATTCCAGAGGAAGGTTTTAGTGTATAACATACTAGGGTATCCGACAAGAGTTATACACGGGTGAAGCCCTGGCAGATCGCTAATGAATTATAAATTATTCCATTACAAATATCACCGCTTGCGTGTTGCACACGCGTTGATTGGCGTTTAGTTTTATCAGGTACACGTTGAGTTAAGACGTTGGCCCACATCCCCTGTCCCCCGCGTCCCACAACCCCTGCAAAAATAGAGGGCCTAATTGAAATCAACCCATCAGTGATTGCCACGTGACTTATTGAGTTAAGGCCGAGCCACACACACACACACACACACAATTACAAAATTTTATCAACACCCATTTTGGAGTCGCAATCTTTTGATTACTACCGACGTCCAAAGACATCCGCATATTTGTGTAAGAGACGCGATACCCTCCTTAACTGCTCCCCTCCAACGGACCTGAAACTAACTCACTAACCGCTCAAAACGCGATATCTGTCACTACACTATCGTGTAAACGGGCGGTGCTTACCTTTTGTGCAGGCCCTTTGTTCAAATATACAATTAGGAGTATATCCCAAGGAGTATATCATGGTTTTCGATATCTCGCGAAGTCGCGAATATCCCAGTCGGGAGAAAAAAATCTTAAAGAGGAGTAAACATATATTTTTGCAATGTCAAAAAAATAAAAAAATATAAAGTATATGTTTCATGGATGCTTTATAATGACAGTTGAGTGTGAAATCGTATATCTTGTATTTTTGTAAATCAGAGCATGGTTGTGATATTTTATTACAGAATTACCATGGAGACGTTTCAGCTCCATCGTGAGATAATTAATGTCATCCAAACGTGAAGCCATTGTTAAATCAAATCAAAAGAGTCTCAGCATGTAGTTACCTTGTTATTCTAAACATCTATATTTTGCGTTATTTGCCTCTTTCTTCCCCTAAGGGCCAGACGGACCTTTTTTATAGTATAGGGAAAGCAAACTCGCAGCCTTTTGACGACTACACCCATAGATATCCGCATTATTGATATTGTTGTCGCGCAAATATCCTGCTGTCCCACTCCCCTAATGGGTCATAAATCACACCAGCGGTATTATGAAACTGGTCTGGTTATGCCAGCCCGGTATCGCTGCCACCAAGTACACAAATACAACGTGCTTTAGACTAGCTTCGAAGTCACTTGATATTACATTGACCAGTCCACCTACTGGATCAATTAAACCATCCTGTCCATAATAGAGAGGTTCAAAACGCAATCCATTCGACACTCAAAGTGGGCGGTGAAATGGCTTGCGATGCAAAATAATGACGGCCTTTAAGGCACACCTCAAAGGAATCTTGTAATTACAAGTCTGCAATGGTAACGTCTCATATAAAGTGAAAAAAAGTTGAATAGCTTAGGGCTGAATTTTATATTTATAGCATAAGTAATGATCGTACTAATGTAAACCAGGTGCGAGGTGTATTTAACATCTTCTTGAGTTATTTATTTTTTTATGTTATACCATAGCAAGAAAACAAACAGTAGGAGTCATTTGGTGATTACCGATGTCCATTGTCCAGCATTGGACCGATAAGTGCTGATAGTGATGATGGTTTCACATCTTAATCACTTATTAAACAACTCAAGTCTCAAGTTTATATAATTTACCGCCAGCGAGGTGCCATTTGATCAGCTGTGTCGGACGAAGTTTGAACACAATCAGTAAATTAGTTATTGGAACTTATGTTATGGGGGGGGGGGGGAAACTTCGGAGTCCTAGCATCGCGGTTATAGTTTGTGTTGACTAGAGTTCGAACGATGTACCGTAATATACGTTACGTTGAAACTCTAGTAGTGTAAGTGTCAATAATTGGCGTGGTATACCTTTTTTGGACACAGGGGCATCCATTTACGGATGATATCCAGGGGCTCGGGTGGCTCCTAGTCCATATATGGTATTGTCTAACGGCTAAACCTCTGCCTTCAGCCGCCATAAATGGATGGTCCCGGATCTGCAGGCAACATTGTGCCTCCAGTGACAGACTGGCCTCGGTGAGAAGACAAGACTTCTCCGTTGGGATTGGCCTGTTGCTTTTGAACAGGCCCTACGACTTCGTGTCCAACAGGACACGGGAGTATTACTATTGCTGGAAGCGCAAGATGTAGCGCCTACGATCCTACACGCCCCCATTCGTCGTTTGCGGTGGGGGCGTCAGCGGCCCCCTCTCCCTCCCACTCATCAGCTTCCTGCTCGGACATAACTGTCTCGCGGAAGGAAGCAGTTGCCTTACAGAACTCGTCATTGCAGAGCATTGCGGTGAAGATGCTGGGCAGAGACAAGTCCCCAATGATGACCGACGTCAAATCGTGACGTAGCACCTGCTCCATCTCACCTTAGGGAACTGGCGACAAGATGTGTGTGTGTGTGTGCTTATTATATTGTGGACTTTCATTCCTCGATATCGTCTCCTTTTGTAGTTAGAACAACAGGACACTGCTATTAAAGAAAAAAATGACATACTATCAAATTAACTTCTATGCATAGTGCTCAAGTAGCCATTATTTCCAAGCTGATTCGTGAACCCGCTTTACTTCGCAGCTGTTGCATGGAAACTTGTTGATACAGTGTCCTTTTCTTTCCGTTCCTGAAGTTATGTTGTGGCCCAGTAGAATGAGCTCAATACAGCTTCATCGGATTGCTATGACTGCTCATCTCACGACAAGAAGAGAAGATAGGTTTGGTTACGACCCTGGGACCGACCGTATGCGGGGAAGAGCTTCAGATGGGAGAGATGCATCCTCATATAAGAGTGTTTGTAACAGCAAATTTAACTATTATTATCATGACCAGAGCGCCGAGAGGTCGTTCTGCCCCCGACTCTGACGTCTGGGGCACCGCGAGCGCGGTAGCTAAAATGGCCTCGACGCTGACGTGAACTGGAAGTCTCTGGCGCATGAAGGATCACGACTGGGTTACACTTCTCTGTACGCTTGCTTGTATTAAAGCCTACGCAGATAGAAATGATTTGAATGGTGATAGACAAAACCACGCGGGAAAGTTAGTATTTACGTAGCTTATGTGTTATTGGGTACATAAGCTATAACATTGCTAAGTTTCAACAAAATTCCTTCAGTACTTTTGGCGTGATTGAGTAGCGTCCATCAAAATTTTCGCATTTATTATTTTAGTAGTGTTAGTCGGATAATATAAAATAGATATCATTTTCTGTGTAATAGAACTTTTACTAGTAAAAGTACATAATAATAATGAATAAATGCCATAATAATAGTTAAATAACTCTTCAATGTCTCTTTTTCTCCCCCAGATATCCTAATCATTCAGTTAAGAATATTCTAGATCTTTCAGCTGTCTCTAACCTCCTAAAAGTCTTAAATCTCCAAAAAAAAACCTGTTAGTCTGTAAGTCGGTTCAGGAACAATGTAATTTACCGATTCTCTACTTGATCTGTGAAAACATCCCACAATGGAACGCTTTCGGAACATTACTATGACTCGGACCGTTACTGTGACGTCATACTTTTTCGTGCATACAAGCTAGCTGTATCGACTAATAGTTATACGGTGGCGGACGGCGGTGTTATGCGCTACAATCGCATTGCAGGAATGTTTCTGTGACCTAAAAAGATAAGCAACACAACATCGACCGCTTCCAGCGCTATACTTATGGGCTGCCTCCACTCAGTGCCGCAATACACCATAAGGGGTTACACGAGCAATCGAAGTCCCTACATTCTACACATATGAGTTGATCTCGTTCACGACAGTATAGCTGTCCCTTTGCAGCGGTCCTCCTGTGAGCGAATGACACCTCGACTCAGCCCAATTCGGATACAATGAAGCATAGCACAACCATTAACAATTTGTTGCAAAAGTCACGTTGTTCTAGGGATGGTATAATTTAATGTTGAGCAGAAGATAATTATTTGATATGACTTTAAAGTATATTAAGCATATTTTGCTGACCTGAATTTGCAACGATGCAGGAAAACAATGTACATGTTCAAATTGTTTAGGACTCTTAATTAAAATTGATCCGTGACTTAGTATTTGTATTCACTACGGGACATTTGTCTCGAGACATGTCGCGAGGCATTCTACTGACACGTAAATCGATGACTCGCGACAAGTGCGGATATACTTGACCCCTAGTGAATATGACGCTAGTGTTTCGCACCATGTCTCGATAGTCTGGAGTCATGTCTCAAGAAATATGTCTTTAGAGAATACGAAGTTTAATAATGGTCCTTATTATAGCTGTAATAAAATAGATATTATATTCGTTTGGGAGCAATCCAAAGCCTGTCGATGATCGTAAATCGGTTTCCGCGTGAAATAAAACGGTGTTATTTAAGTCTTTATAGAATTCATAATCGCATGATTATGAATTACTAGTCATACCACTACACTAGCTATACTACTCGGTTTTCCTCGTGTAATAGCTAAGTTAGAGGTACCTCCCTAGTCGTGCGGGCCCTTTTCCGCTGCAATACAGCATGTACCTACTACCTCTTTCCAATTTTATAAATGCGAAATGTATACGTTTTTTATTTACACAAAGTTAGGCGGATTAGGTTGCAATTGGGAACAGATATACAATCTGGAATAATATAAAAAATATTTTTGCTCTTGATTTTATACTGGTGCAATGATTGTATCACAATTAATATTTTGCACTGGTGCAACGATTGTATCACAATTAATATTTTGCACTGGTGCAACGATTGTATCACAATTAATATTTTGCACTGGTTCAACGATTGTATCACAATTAATATTTTGCACTGGTGCAACGATTGTATCACAAGTAATATTTTGCACTGGTGCAACGATTGTATTACAATTAATACTTTGGTATTTTAATAACGTTATTCGTTGTCAAAACTTGTGTAAGCTGACAGTGTAGCGATGTTCCAATCATAACCGCTGTCTTTACAAGGGGAGACTGGTGTTCTATAAACCTATATACGAATTACTCATCATTATTCTAGTAAGAGGCAGTGCTCTGCATTGCAGCAGAATTGAGTCAGCGTGATATCATGGCACCTTAAAGCCTTTTTTTTTGTTGACGCGAGGAAACGCACTTACGCGCCTCCGCCGTCCCTGGTTGGGGTCCAGTGGTGCGTGGGACTCGCGGCACATGATAGTGCCGAATACCCACAAAAACCTCCGCGAGTGTCATCAGTGCCACGAGTGACCCAGAACAACAAATCTTCGAGGTACCTCGACGGCTAGTTAGCCCTCTATGGGACCTACTTCACCTCCACAGATGGGGTTGCTCCGCACTACAGGACAACCCCATCGACTTTGGGATAGTGCAATGGGGTGAGGTTCCCATCCTCGTCCCTTGCCCCGTGCACAAAAGCGCCTCATCCTGTTGCTCTTTGGTCCCCTCTTC
>JAFELO010000983.1:238261-288070 GCA_017140195.1 Eumaeus atala
AGCTGTAGATAGGCCTCTTTCGATGAACGCCAAGACGGCCGATCTCCTGCTACTCGCATTCGTCCTGGACCAGCTACTGCACTAAGGCGGGCAATACGTGAACAAGTGGATGATAAAATGGAAATTACGTGTGTGATAATTATGACACTTATGCTATGATCTTTCTGTAGATGCAGTAGCGTATAATTATGACATTTACGCTATGATCTTTCTATAGATGCAGTAGCGTATAATTATGACATTTATGCTATTATCTTTCTATAGATGCAGTAGTGTATAATTCTGACATTTATGCTATGATCTTTCTATAGATGCAGTAGCGTATAATTCTGACATTTATGCTATGATCTTTCTATAGATGCAGTAGCGTATAATTCTGACATTTATGCTATGATCTTTCCATAGATTCAGTAGCGTATAATTCTGACATTTATGCTATGATCTTTCTATAGATGCAGTAGCGTATCAATACTACAGTAACTTCAATGCTAAGTCATCACAATTGCGGCCAAGTTTATTCCATGTATAATAACTGCATATTTTAAAAAGTAGACTATTTTAAACATTATGCACAATTATCTAAAATCTTTCACACATTTTCGAAACTTTCGGGGTAAGGTAAAATCATATTAATATGTAAGAGATAGTGCCGTGCTGCATAGGAGGTGCCATGTACGGTGTATGACACTACATCCTGCTATGCAACGCACGACCGGGGACGGTACCTCTCGTTCACATGATACCGCCGTTAAATGACACCCATGTCGTTGCGTTTCGTGCTGTTTCTTAGTAGACAATGGCCCATTTGGGCGGAGGTGAAAAGGAGGGCAATGCATCGGCATAATTATGGCGATGTTCATGGGCGTCGGTATTAGTTGAGGGGCCGACTACTCGTTTGGGGGACAAACAAAAGAAAATTATATACTTATGCGAAATTTTGTATTTATGTTTGTAAATGTTTCACGTAAGAATCGGATCCATATGAAATTTGTCACAAACATAAGTTACAATCCGGAATAGCATAAAAATTCATTTGTCTCAAAAAATTTATCCGAAAAGATAGATTGTTCGCTGGTAAAACCACTTGGCGCACAGCAATTACATATTACATATTATGTACTTTATTAAAACAGGATAACCGTGGCTGAAATTGAGCTAAATTCAATAAGCAGCTACGTGAAGTAAAACAGTGGTACTTTACAACGAAAAACAATCAACTAGTCTTATTATAAACTAAATTTATATCCACCCTACTAATATATGTAAATTACTGAATGTTTTTCACTTAAAGACTATGAATGCCATTTGAAAGGTGTAATCATAACTTGTACTAAGTATGGCGTAATACGCAGGTGGTTGTAGACCGTTAAATACGGCACTCCCATATAGGGACACGGTGTCGAGTAGAAAGTATCGATATTGGACTCATGAGTAGTATCGAGAAATTATCGTATTACTACTAATACATCTACATGTATCGATACTTCACCTCTAAATGCTTTCTTAGACAACGTACAAACTTGTCGGTCTACGGAGTCTATCTAAACGGCTTACGTAAATGAACAATAAACCTAATGTAAATACCGTATAAGACGGCTTTATTCGATACATTTCAAAAACTATTCATTGAGTAAAAGTATCTGTTATTAAGTATCTACACAAAGTATCGATACTTTTCGTGTACCCATAGACCAGGTCTATGCGCACGCGCCTCCAATTGTCGGTTTCACGTTACCTTGATATAATCGTAGGTGTAAAACACCCCCACACAAAATCGCCCTAATAACCAACTCGATTAATTAACGTTTAAGTTACTTCCTTATTATAGTAATTACGGTTTAATGTCGAAAGAGTTAAATATGCTTTTGATCTTTATTAAACTAACATGAAAACAAGATTGAGACTAAGACACTACCTGATTAAATTTTTTCTCAATAATGATGCTGGGTTTAGATTAGTTTTTTTTTTTTATAGTAGAGGGGGAGAAACGGAAAATCGGAGCCTTTCATCGACTACCGACGCCCATGAACATCAGCTTAATTATGCTTTAGCGTTGCTCTCTTTGTCAACTCCCCTCGTCAATGGACCACCGGCTACTCACAAACGGCACGGAACGCGACACCGTAGGTGTAACTTTACGGCGGTATCAAGTGAGCGAGAGCTACTTCCCCGGTCGTGCCGGCCCAATTTTCATTATGTATAGGAGAATGCACCATGTAAACCAGAAGACACAAAAATCTTCGCTAGTCCGTTGAACTGTAGAGGCGGGAGCAATAGCGCCGACCAGTAATACGTCCCTCCAAAAAAATGCACCATGCATGGCACTACCTCTTCCTATGCAGCATGGCACCACCTCGTACTACATGTTATACGAGGTATTAGCACCAGTTGCTTAAACGACCTTTTAGTAAATCTTTTCCTAGTATTCAATTTAATATAAATGAACCTGGATACCAGATAATTTTTACATAATTATTTTGTGGAACATATTATTGAAATAAAAGAGACCGCTTCCAATTCCGTATGGTTCCTTCAATTATTATTTTTTTTCATTTCGGCTTTCAACGCTATCCTTAATGGGAGGTTTTTGTTCACGATACGGATCTGATATCCCGCTGAGTACACCCACCACTCGGAATTCATACATTGATTAGATTTATTGTAGGTTTTTACTGATTTTAATTAATTATAAATTGGGCCGGCACGATCGGTTTACTAGCATGTCGCCCAAAAGACTCGGAGGGTAACGCAGCATGCAACGGATGTTAATGGGCATCGTTAGTAACCCAATGGCTTCCGATCCGTATGCCCGTTTGTCCTGAATGTTATGATTTAAAAAAATATATGAGAAAAAGAATTGTTTTCAATTTTAATGTTATCTCATTTGTATTCCAATGTTTATGGAAGTAACGTTCCAGCTCAAAAAGGCCATCGCGACCAGAATGATTTTTTCCGCCAAGTATATAACATATTCTATCCGCCAGGTGATAAATCTCGATAATTATCAACACATTAAACACAAAACTACCAAGAAAATTATAACAATTTGAAATTACAGATCATTTTACAGTAATTACGACACGGGGCGTTTGCAGTAAGAGCAATTCTTAACTAAAGCAATTTACCTTAGCACAAGAAATATGTCTTTGTTCTTCAAAGTACTAACGGGTTTCAACTTCTATATACCCAGCCTGTTAGATCCGATTGACTACCTTATTGTCAATGCAATATGGTCCAAATTGATGGATGATTTTTTAGCGTATTGTAACCAATAGATGGTTAGTGTTCATCTATCACGATTAAACATCTGGCTGTAACGGGAGCCGAGCCGACAGACTATCAGTGCTGTTACGAAAGCATTTCACGTTTGTGTTGGAATTGAGAAATATAATACCGAGGTATTGGTGGAGATTGCATGATTGTATGGCGGTGATGCTGGTTATAACAGCCAAATAGGACACTCAGCTGATACCGAAGGATCGATAGAGACTGTATGATCTTTTGACGGTTCTGCTGGTTATAAAAGCCAAATAGGGCAAGCATATAATACCGATACAATGATGGACTTGATGGCAGCGCTGTTGCAGCTAAAGGCCGTCTCTCTATGCTTTAAAAAAATCACATGAAAGCAACTTCAAGAGTAAGAACACTCTAAAAAGTTACAAATAAAATAAATTGATGATATAATCTATCAATATAATTTTGAGAAAAGACATACACTCCCGTGTTTATCAAATAACAGCAGAGTGCGAGTCCGGCTATAAGTTCCGTACCATCATAAGATAGACCAACAAAGACTACAAAAATATTATATAAATTTCATTCTACTATTAACACAGAAAACGGAGTGTTGGTCGACAGTTCACCAGGTGGGAGGACGATCTCCGTGCAGTAGCCGGTCCTGGATGGATGCGGCTGGCAGGAGATCGGTCGTCTTGGCGCACATTGAAAGAGGTCTATGTCCAGCAGTGGACCGATAAGAGCTAATAATGATGATGATAATAATTAGCACGGATAAATTTGAATTATCACCAGTTTATCGTGATAATCAAACGTAATTACAATAATTAAATTACGAATATTGCTGTTACAGTGTGATTAACGCACACTGTAATTAATGTCTCAGTTTAAGTGAAATCTTAAATATTACGTTGTTAACTGAAGAGTTAAAATTGCTAGTTCATAGTTCTACGTAATTTTTTTTTACTGTAAATTGTTTCCATAAATCCTACTGATATTCTAAATGCGAAACTATGTATTTATGTCTTTCACGCAAAAAGTGTAGAACGAATTTGGATAAAATTTAGCACAGATATTACAAACCCGAACAATGTGAAAATTACTTTTATCTCTTTTCTTCTTTTTGCTTTATTTTACGAGTGTAAACCGCAGGACGTACATAGTCAAACATCTATACATATTATAAAACAAAGTCCCCAAAACGTTATTTATATGCAAACGTATTTTCATGCTGTTTTCACCAATGTACAGAAATGTTTGTGAGTAGCCTGTGTTATTCACGAGCGAATCCAGGGCGGATCGCTAGTATATTAATAATAGCTGCGCCTGACAGTGTCATGTAGCGTGGTGGTAATTTATCCCATAACATTTTTCGCTGAATGGACCAGACATAGAAATAACATTTCATACCAAAACGAATAGCTTTCTAATATATGTGAAGATGAAAAGCCAAGCTCAAATAGCAGCCATACATATAAACAAATAAATAAAATAAAAAATGCTTTATTGTTGTTGTACCAAAAAAGAAAAATGAAATACAATTAAACCTTGATACTAGAAAATAATGTACAAAAATGGCGGACTTATCGCTAGTGGCGGTCTCATCCAGACAACCAGTTGGTAACAAGGAATAAGGCAGTTACATCGCTGGGGTAGAAGTTGTCACAAACGTTCTTTATGTGATTTATTATATATTTATATACACACACACACACACACACACGCACATACGCACACACGCAACCCACGCACCCACGCACACACGTACACACGCACACACACTCACATACATCTCACACACATGATGCGTATCAATTTACATATACTTACTTAAATATATTGGCAAATATAAGTACATACATAACAATAAGAAGTATTGACTACATACATTAGTTTCTTCATATATCTCCTTCGTACTGTCAGCAACGTGTACGTTTCCTTTTGCCCAGCGCTGGGAAAGTATTTCATCTTCAATCCTTTAGACTTCATTCGGTGTCCGAACACACAATCGCTGTCTTCTTTAATTTAATTGTTCCTTTTACAAAAGTGTCCAGATATTTCAGCGATCCTACAAGAGAAAGAGGACTTATGTACAGGGCAGACGTTTCTACACTACAATAGAGTGAACTAAATAACGCACAACAAGGAAATTTATTGTTATTTGTCATTAATTGTGATATTATTGTTTCTTGAACAGGAAAGTCGGGCTACGAGGCAAGAACGCCATAAAGCAATGTAAAGCGTAGCACAAAAAAGATATAAAAGCATAGAAATTGGTGCCTGAATGGAAATAAATATAAGTATCCGTAAAATACATGCCATTAAATGATAGTAAACAATATATTAATGCTTAAGCATAAATAAGCAACCGAGACGTGTTATAAAATTACGCACGTTAATTAAGTATTGCTTCAACAAGTAATTCTAAGGCACTTACTACCCAATGGGGTCACTATAAAGTTACTGTTTGAAGAAGTCATTGCTATCGGGAAAATACATTTTCCTGAGCCATCACTATAATCATCTTACCGCCGTTTACAACATTCTATCTGTCGATGGATTTGGATACTGGAGATATAACTTTGCAATGAGTTTAATAGGAAATATGTTGCAATTCTGTACCTAGTAGCCAAATACGTTGATAGATAAAAGATGGCCGTAAGAGTACTGGTATAAGAAAACAGGTCAAGTGATGCATAACTTCATTCATAATCAGTTCAACAGGAGTCACTTCCCGTTGTGCAATAAACATCGTCAACCATTCAACAAAGTGCTTAATTTCAATAATAAGTATCTACTATTAGGTCCTTGAACATATGAAATTGGCGTTTTTCGTACTGGCTTTAACCAGGAAGCTCTCCTCTTTGGTGAGGAATTCCAAGTTCAAATTTGTACACCTGCTTACTCATGTACTTCTGCTTCGATGACCGTCATTCATTTTCATTTCATTTTTTTTCTTTTGCATCACTCATTTTACACAATGGAAAACTTAAAATGTCGCATTATTTACGAGTACGAGTTCCGCCGTGGCACGAGTGCAGCGTAAACAACTTGAAGGTAAACGATGTGTATGGCGGTCGTGTTGCAAAAGAAAACACTATTTTAATTCACTTGCAGCAAATTGGGAAGATTAAAAAGAGGTGGGTACCTCACGAATTGACTATAGCAAACCGGCAAACGCGTGTTGTCTGCTGCGTTACATTACTAAACAGGCACAATAATAAAGGTATCCTACACCGAAACATTACCTGTGATGAAAATCGAATATAATATCGAATAGTAATCGAAAGCGCTCAGCGCTATGGGTGGTTCCTGAGCAGCCAGCCAAATCCTACCCCAAGCCAAAATTAATCCAAAAATTTACTTTTAAGCTTTTGGTGGACTAGTACCGGTATTGTTCATTACAGCTTTCTCAAATCTGGCCAGACAACAGACACCAGCCGTAATACGGCTGATGTCTATTTCAGCATTTGCAAACCATGACGGAAAAGACCACACACTGAGCGACAGACGGCTAGCAAATTAGATGAGCTCCAATTGGAAAGTCTAAGACCTCGTCCGTAGTCTCCGGTCCTTGCTCCAACAGATTACCATTTTTTTTTCGAAAGTCGAAATTTGGATTTCTTGTAAGGGAGAAAATTCAGCTCCAATGGGGCAGTCCAAATCGTCTTCAAAGATTTTATTGACTTCCGTCCGACTGGCATTTTCAGTAAAGGGATGAGTGAACCACTTGTGATATGGTAAAAGTGCATAGAAAACGATGATTCATAACTTTGATTAATTAAATATGTTATGATAAAAAATATTAGACTTTTTGTTCCACCCATACAAAATGCAAATTTCATATGCAGGGACCTAATATATGTGTTACTCTAGTCCGCGGCTATACACTTTACTAATGATTAGACGAAAGTTCAGTTGTAGTTGTAATCAATATTAAATTATTTTTTTTTTTTTGGAACTTATGCTGCAGGAAGTCGATATTACTTTTCTTGGACCTGAACTTACGCTGTGGAAACGAAGAAAAGCCTAGTACAGCTTCATCTAATTGCTACGATTCCCCATCGGGCAACTAGACTCGGTTCGGGGTTGAAAGGGGGACCGGCCTAATCATCTCCGGCACGCAGGACTCATATCGAGATGAGTCCCACCTGCCGGAGTCCCTGCAGGAAACGCCCCTTGCCCCGTGCGCAAAACCACCATTTCCTGTTGCTCTTAGGTCCCCTCTTCTTATTAGAAGGGTACCGAGAGCGATTCCTACTCCTGATCTTTAAGCCCCCTCTTCTTACAAGAGGTTTGCAAAGATCCCCCTCGCTTCAATTGGTTTTGCCTGGTTTCACCCCAGGCCCCACCGTCAATAGAAGGCTTGAACCATGGTGGATCAAACTTATATATACCTAGTTGACTCTAGGCTAGTGGTAGGTGTTTAACCACAGTCCTGGTTCGAATTACAAATTTATTACTAAAAGAGTTTATAGGATTTTTCAATTTCTAATTCGGGATGGCAAACAAAAGTCGGAAAGTTGTCTCATCGGAATAGGAGAATGAGGGAGGGGAGTGCACTTGTGCACTATAATATGTCCCGTGCAGTTGGCAAGTCTCTATAAACTTCGTCGCCGTGGCCCAAAGTCAGCTAAGATATAACACTTATATTCTTAGTACGTATTATTGTTATATATACCTAGAACATAGATCTTTATTACATACCAAGACTCACGTTGATGAGGACATTCATACGCTGAGAGTAATCGCCCTCACAAATTTACTTTCAGTATCGTTTCCTCCAGGATATATGTCTTCCTGTTAAAAAGGATCTTATGTTGTCGAGCAAGAGTGTCAAACCAACAAGTTGGTACTTTCACACTAGATATGGATCTAGTGTGAAAGTAAAAACAAATTCGAGGATGTTGTTTATTTTAATTTATTGGAACAAATTTAATGTGAATAGTTTGTATGGATAAAAAGCTAATAATTTATTTTAATTACACGTTAATATGTAACATCAAGTTTCACGCGAATAGCATGGCGTTAGTGATCTTGGCGTCCGCCGAAACATATTACATAACGTCAACATCTAACTCATTAATGATCTGATTAGATGCCGATTTAGATGTTAGTAGTAGCAATGGGTCGTCCTGGGGTTCATTCAAAGTTACTTGTTAACATTTTGGCAGAGATCTTGCCGCATGCAAAGTGGTCTTTAATTCAATTTTACTTGTCTCTCCAGATGAAGTAATGTGCTACCGCAAAAAAAAATTTTACGTCTTGTACCCACAAGTACAAAATCAAAAGAGTCAGGTCCCACCCTCACTATAACTCTGAGTTGTATAATATATATCGAAGCATGATGGTATATGTGTATGTCTATAGAATAACACGCTCAACCGAACAAACAAATTCTTCAGCTTTAGAATATTAAATGAATGAATCTCCCCATAGCCGTTCACTGTTGAACGCCAGCCTCCCCCTTAAAAAAACCAACCATTCCGCCATATAATATTAGTAATATTAAAAAATATTGCATATAAAATATTTGAAAGAATTTTGTAGATGGTTATAAAGTCAATTAAATTATTGCGAAACAGATCGAATCCAATGTAATTTTATACGAAAAGTTTAAAGAATCTCATCTCATGGAACCTTCCGGACTCGCTACCATTTAATTATTTCGATCCGATGTTTCGCCTCAGGCTCAGACCATTTTTTATTACCTTTACACAAAGAGGTACAACGAAAATACCCATGGGCATATTATGTTCAAATTTGTCTCGAAATTATGTATTGTATCCCGGCTTGTCATCAGTCTTTTAGAGAGGAAGACAGGTAGCTATTTGCTTATAGTGTTAGCAAAAGTTTAATCCACGTAAATCAGTCAGCAGGGAATGGTCATTCAGGGTGGTTGCGACGAATTATAATTTCCACACCTTCATCCGTGCACCATAAAACATGTTTAATTATATAACATATATTGTTAAACACTAAATTAAGTATTTATCGGACTTTCCTCCTGAAGAAACGAAATGTTGCATGAAAGAACTGGTTGTATGTGAATCGGTTTACGGACAATAAAATTTGACGTGATGACTGTAATTAATCTGTGAACGCATCGCCCAAGGGAGTGAAAGAGATGACTTGTTACGCTCTCTTCGCAGGCACGATCCATTCGGAAAATTATTATGACGTCATAATTTTGCGTGCACACAGCTAACGTTAACGATTTCCAAGACGTTATAGCGTAAAAAATATAAGTAATAAAATTATGTAAAACGTAAAGCAGCGTAACGCTTTATGCTCTACAATGCTTACGTCGCTTTCTTACCTTTCACTTCACAATAATGTTAATTAAGGAGTTAGCTCCATTCCGTCTATCAGCACACAAACACAGTTGATTTTTGTCTTCCTAGCTTAATATATAAAA
This sequence comes from Eumaeus atala, assembly GCA_017140195.1. Lineage (NCBI taxonomy): Eukaryota > Metazoa > Arthropoda > Insecta > Lepidoptera > Lycaenidae > Eumaeus > Eumaeus atala. The sequence goes on from JAFELO010000983.1 coordinate 247,920, forward strand.
GCCATATACTTTCCTTTCCTATAAGTCATCTGGATTATAATATGTATATAGAGTTTGTTGACCCCGTACCAGATGTGCAGAATAATGTAAATTATTTTACGTGGGGGGTTAATGATAGGTAAAGTTTAGAGATTTATCTAAAATAACTTCTTATTTGGATGAAGTTTTCGTACCCGTACATGCATCATGGTCACAATGCTTCAAAAATGTGTAACAAAAATATTTTAAGTTTTTAAATGTATATGAACAACGCACGGAAGAGATAGGATGGCCATGCGTGCGAATAAAGTCGGACATTGTAAGGATAATACGTTTAAAATAGGAACAATTAAGTCTCTTTTTAGTATGAGAAAGAGAGAGGGACGGAGTTTAAAGGAAGGGATTCACAAGGGTCACTAAAGAGAGAGGATAAGGCTAAAGATAGAGTTAAAGAATACCAAATAAAACCAAGTGAAAGAGGACAACAAATCTGTATCATTACCATCTGATTGTATGAACGTCTACGTCCGTAACTAACACTACCTTATAAGATGTGTATGTTACCAAGTTAACACGTGTGTCCCTGTAGACCTCTAAATATCATAATATATCGGTGCGAGGACTTTCCACTGCCTTGTAGATATATAGGGCCCGCACGGGCGTAAGGTTGCTTACATGATACCGTCTATAAAGTTATTGTGTGGTAGCCTTGAAGGGAGGGGGTTAAGAAGGCCGAAGCATCTGCATAACCACTAACCGTGTGTTAATAGTCGGTTGACACAAAAAGGCTCCATTTGCTCCAACGACGGTACAAGAAACGCATCAGTGCCTACCACCCGTGTATTCAACATCTCGTTGGCTCTATGCAATAAAGCCTGAGTATATTAATGTACGACCATAATATTAAATAGCTATGAGGATATATTCGCTATAAGTTACAACCGTCGTAGTATTAATTATCCATCATTACGAGCATTAGTAGTCACGGATTTTATGAGATCGTTAGCGGGACTTCACGACTAGCTCTGCTTGTACAGTGACTTACGGAGTTATCCAGAACAGATAAATAAATTAAATAGCTTCTACTATTATTGCACGAAGCACAATTATTATAAATAAGGATTGGAATGCGAAAAAAAGTTATATTTTGTTATACTTTATTATTACTCAGATTGAAATTAGCACTACTCATCCAAAATTTCTTTAAACTTTTTTATGCCACAGTCAATGCTAAATCGAACTAATATTTTAAATGCGAAATATTTTTTTCACGCCATTTTAAATCTGTTCAGTAGTGAATTGTTCATTGCAGTTTGTGACTAGCCGCTGGTTCAGTGGAAGGGAGTATGAAAGCTGGGCCACACAAATGCATAACAATTATGTGGATGTTCATGGGCGTCGGTAACAAATTCGGGTATCTCCCTATAATATAAAAAGATAGAACTACGCAAGCCACAGGTAATAAGATATACATAAACACAGCCAAGAATTATATTCTCACAGTAGCCGAAATGGCCTAGATATGTACCACACGTATAAATCATCCGATACATCATCTCAGCATGGATAATAGAGACCTACGTTCTCCTGCGGAGGAATGATCACAACCAATCGAAATGATCACCAATTTATGTGTCAAGTCATTTTCCAATTTAATAAATTTCAAAAAATGAAACAATGCCTCTATTCTGACTCGTTCGATCAAAAATAACACACATGGACACAAACAACTCTACTAATGTCTATTCACAATTAAGTGGCCGCACGAAGTCATATCTCTAATCAGATCACAAAAAGGATACGGAGTGATTAGAGGACCAAAACATATAAAGAAACGCGCCCACGTCAAATCATGAGTCACAATGTACAGGCCGTCTGTCCAAATTTAATGTTTATGGTACGCACTATATGTGTAATCCGTAGCTACATTTTTTTATCATTTATTTTAATAGGTTTTAGCACTATTGCTTCATTGGTTATAAAAGTCAAATCCCGCTCGTGGTCTATCCAAAAAATGTTGTTCCTCGAGCCAATATATATTATTGATAACATAATGAGCGAACTCTAAATAAATTTGTAATTTACATAATGTGTGTAATTCGATTAGTATCATAGACAACACACACAAGCGTGGTTTATGAAAGAAACTAGTTGTCTATGCGTATTCTCAAATATCAAAGCCTTGACCAAAACTTGTGACATTTCGTGTGTCCTTGCATAATTTAAATAAATTACAATACTCACTTTAATAAATATACTTTTATATAGGAAGAGGTAGTGCCATGCTGCATAGGAGGTCATGCAACTCAACATCCTCCTATGCAACGGAATTGGGCCGGCACGACCGGGGAGGTACCTCTCGCTCACATAATATCGCCGTAAAGTGCCATTTTCAGTTTCGCGTTTAGTGCGGTTTGTCAGTAGCCGGTGGCCCATTGGAGGGGAAGAAAGAGGGCAACGCATCTGTATAGTAATTATGTGGATGTTCATGAGCGTCGGTAGTCGAAAAAAAAGGCTACGATTTCTCCTTTGCCCCCCATTCTATAAAAAATAGTATTTGCCCGCGGACGCGGCTGCAATGCTATAACTTTATTTTATGGGAATCAGTTAGCATTTTTATGGCGGAAAATCAATTAGTTGTTTGATTTTAAATAGAAAAGTACTGTCCCGTACATTAGTATTCAGAATATAGAATACTAGATTATATTCAAGACAGAGATGTTGTACGCATGTTTATGGGTGTCTAAAACACCACTTTTTTTGTGAGCAATCAAAAACGATTGTGGTTTTTTACTATTATTACTATAAGCCCCTCGCCTGCACACTTGCAGTGCGCTTAGAAGGTCGCAGGCATTCAGAATTACAATTAAATTGAGTCCCCCATTATGATATCGCTTCAACGATTGTGTTAGAGCAGGATTGTGACGTGTGGGAGGAACATTTTGTAACATAATATGTCAATTGTACTGAACAGAGTAACTGTTACGTAACCCATACAATGATTTATAATCGCTTACCGAATTGCGATATGACAATCGCCTACCGATATGTTATGCTGACCATAGAATAAGCTGAGACAGTCCACGTACAATGTGTTGTGTATGGTAAGAATATAATTGAAAAATATTTGTACAATTTAGAAATAAATCCTCCTCCCTTTCTACTTACTATACTTAAAAAATAAAAGTTTTTTTTTAAATATTTTATAGGCTCTCGTTTGACACCATAAGCACCTGGTGTTAAGTAGTGACGTGGCCGAAGATGTAGCACGTTTGCTTAGAATGTACCTATCCGTGATTTGAATAGTCCTAGATTGTAGGTGTCAGGAAACACAGATTCTGCAAGCGAATTCCACAGCTTAGCGGTTCGTATTAAATAAGTAGACTGGAATCTCTTTGCACCAGAGGCCGGAAATTGAAATGAAACAGTGTATCGATAACGAGTCTCAAGCGTCGGTTGTACGATTGAAGAATGGTGAAGGTGTAATAACGTTGTGAAGCTCGGAAGCGCACCTTACGAAATGTATTCTTTAGAATACCGATAGGTTGGAAAATTCCCTGCAGCTCAAGGCTCTAAAACCTAGACGATACTAATGATTCGTCATTAATTAATCTAAAAGCTCGTCTTTCTATTGTGTCCAGGGCTTCTAGTTGGTACTTAGCCGTGCTATCCCACAAATGCGAGCATGACCGGGTTTGTGCTGTGTAAACATCGGACAGCTGTTTTAGTGTGATGTACCGTCTCATCTTCGATAGAATGCCCAGCCTTCTCGCAGTCGTTTGCGCCTTTACCTCAAAGAAGGAGCCAAAATTCATGTTATGTGTTATGGTGTAACTCAAAAGATCGAGATGGTCTGAATGGGTATAGATACATCTCTGAAGGTAGGTGACAGTAAAAAAGTGCTCCATTTTATGGAAAATAAGCACCGCCTGGGTTTCACTGGCATTAAACTTCACCAGATTGGCAATGCCCCATTCAGAGACAGCTTGAAGGGCCAAGTTCATGCGCTGGATCATAGCTTCTCTCTGAGATTGGGTATGTTCTTTGGTGGCTCGAGCGTTGGACGTGTGTTTCTCTACAGCTGTGCTGTCATCGGCATCCGAGCATGCCAAGTCCTAAAAAATCATTGATATGCAGCAATTCATTGAGTTGATCATTGGTTGAGAGATCATTGAGTTGTAGAAAGGACGGACGTCTGTGGTATCCCGGAATTAATAGTCATAGCCTCGGGTGAGCAACGCTTAGGAACTACCAATATTGATCTTTCTTTCAAGAAGTCAGATATCCAATTGCAAAGCCGAGATGGTAAGACGTATGACGGAAGATTGCTTAGTAAGCTGTCATGCCATATGTCAAAGGCCTTCAAAATGTTAAGAGAAACGGCAAGGATTTCTCCGTGCTTCACAGTAGCCTCACTCCAAATGTACGTGGCATATGCAAGAATATCTCCAGTTGGCCGTTTCTGGCGAAATCCATATTGATTGTCCTTGAGGAGATCATTCGCTTCCAGGTAGACTAAGATCCTGGTGTTCAGTACTCGCTCTTACAAAGTATGGATGTGACTGTAATTCGAAACATTTTCAAACTTCCTTCTATACTTTTCCAGTTTTTAGCGGAATGCGAAATAGACGTGTTAGAAGCGGAGCCAGCTCAGGCGCGCAGGTCATGAGCAGCAAGGCCGGAATCCCATCGGGGTCGCTGGATTTATTCAGATGTCTATCATTTCCGTCACTAGTATCTTTGGTGTCACAGCGCTGCCAGCATCCAGACGAGAAGCCTTCGTGAAACGTGAAGCAAGCAGGTGCGCTTTCTCTTCTGCTAAATGAGCCAGTGAGCCATCCAGGGTCTTTTATTGTGTCCTATAAGTTCATTCGAAAATGGAATAAACTACTCAGTAGCATGTTGCAACACACCCGTCACAGCATCCGCACATACAGAGGTGTCTTCAGATGAGAAGCATACAGCCTTCCAAGAGTAGGACGCAAGAAAAGTTCACATATCATCCCAGTTTGCTAACTTGTAATGCTAGACCCGGTGTGTACCTTCAGGACTTGGATCCGGTGACGTATAAAGTGAAACGGACTGAATCAGACAATGGTCAGAGCTACCTAATAGAGGTGAAACCGATATTCCGTATCGGTCTGGTTCAGTTGTTAACAATAGATCCAGACAACTTGCCCTATGTGCCTCGACGTCAGGTACCTTTGTGGCCTCGTATACCATATGGGTTAGATTTAGCGCTAGAGCTAGCCTACGCATCTCTCTTCCAGCGTGATTCGTACACTGATATGGGAAAAGACAGCCTTGATGGTGAACGTTGAAATCTCCCAATTATACCGATTCGGCCGAAGGGTACTTACTGGCTTAGAAGTGCATCTGCCGTTTCCATAAGATATTGAGCCTGCTCGTTTCGTAGTCACCGCTATGCGGCCGGTAGACGCAGGCATACACTATTCTGACAGAACCAGTATCCAGCAGAATCCATATTGCCGAGAAATCGGCGTCTTCATATTATCGGATACGTGGACAACAGAGGTTGTCCTGAACGTACACGCATACTCCCGCTCGTGGAATAAATCTGTGTTCCAGTGTGTAACCTGGGTAGTTAAGGTACGCTACATCAGACGTACAGCAGATCTGTGTCTCAGAGAGAAACAAGAGTGCGTACGCCCTATTTTGTATTTTTATGGTATAGGGGGCATACGAATACTTAGAGCGTTTGAGGACTACCGACGCTCATAGACATCCCCATTATTGTCATGTAGATGCGTTACACTCCCTTCTTAATGCCCTCCAATCCGCTACTCACAACCCGCACGAAAGGAGACAGCATAGCTCTCACTTTATGTCGGAGTCATGTGACTGAGATGTACCTCCGCGATCGTGCCAGTCAAATACGACTGGAATGCAGCATGACATTACTACTTAGTAAAGCCTACGGATAATAAAATAACTAAATTATCACCTCTTTTCTTTGTCCATCTAGTTGTGAATTTAAACTACTAAGAAGACGATTCCAAAGTAGCTAACTCAGGAACTCCATTTAGAGGACGTCAGTGACGTCCATCAGTACACTTGTCTTGATTACAGTATTATTTTAACGCTTCATGGTCACCCTACATTACATATATCACGACGTCAATTTACAGAAATTATCAAAAACATCTGATTGTTATGTTATTTACTTAAGTCGTTAGTTGACCAATATACACGAGCATGGATACACTCTATCAATACTGTAGTATTTTATTATACAACGTGTACGTTGTGCCTTATAAATCCCTTAACCAGAAGACACAAAAGTCTTCGTTACTCCGATGAACTGTAGTGAAACCCACCGAAAAAAAAGTACTGCAAGTAATATATAATAAATTCATAATAAAAGCTTGAAAATAGCGGCGACGTTTTTGGAAAACTAGCAACATACCCAGTCTCGCACGAGGATACACTTATACTCTACAGAACACCTCTCGCTGCATTTTTATCATAATAGTGTCTACTATGATTACTGCACGAAAATCGCTCTAATCTATTTTGGAGAATATACATAAGTTCTACACTTCACTGATGTTAAAACATAAAAATGGAAAACAGCAAAAAATAAAATAAATTTAAAAACAAAGACCTGGAGGTGATTCCAGTGAACATTATACATATTTAATACCATATATGAAAAAAAAAAAACAAAAATACGTTCCAAAGGGTGTTCCATTGTGCATGTAATTTTCGGAAATGTTTCATTACCGAATCTCACATTAATTGAAATTTTATTTTTCCCTGAATAGTAACTTTATTGTATTCTAACCCATTTCCGCCCCTTTTAAGGCCATTGTATGAGAGTTATTACATATTTTTGTGTTTGCTCAGGTATAAATCAATTAAAATTATAATTTGAATTTATGTAGACGCTATATAAAGAAAAGCAAATAATAATATAAAGGAAGGGGGCATAGAAGGGGGTAGTGCCATGCATAGTGCATGACATTACATCCTACTATGCGACGGAGTTGGGCCGGCACGAAAGCGACGTCCATAAAGTGACGTCTTAATTGTCGGGGAAGGGCGAAGTAGGGCAACATATCGGCATATTATTTATATGGCTCAGATTTCTCGTATACCCCCTATTCTATTTTTAAAAAAGTTGAACCACTACTTGTACTCTTTTATATAAGATCCATCTTGGATTAACGACTTTCTTAACATATCTATTAGTAACGATATTTTAAAAGTTATTTTGTGTGCTTAAGTAACTACAACAATAAATAATAAAATAGAAGTTTTAAGGTTACATCATATGAACATTAAATCAGTTTGCCTGTGTCGGTTATTATCCCTCTATAGGAGAATTGCATATTCTATCGCCATTTTGTCTACAAACCATAGCTAACTATTAATTAATAAAGCTTTGAGTTGCGCTAAGAGCTTTTATACGAGCATGAGGCCCGTAAACGTAACTTCCAATGTAAACACACAAATTGTGCACAAACATTTACAAAGCACTAATCTTAATGCTCAAGCGGATTTCGTAATTGCCTCTTGTACTATAATTAACTGCAGGAGGTAGATACTTACCAAGAATATACCGTTCTTACATTTTAGTAGAGTTCGACCTTTATGATACATTATTACCACCTATTTTAAAGGAGGTTACTCAAGTTGTGTATTGCTGAATCGGATAGAAAACGGGGCAGTAGCTCCTAGTGATAGCAGATCCGCGTTGTGTGGATGTCAATGGGCTGTAGCCATCTCGTAAGTTTATTGGAAGAGGGTAATGACAGTGATAGTTATACACATTACAGTTCGAATTGTGTTACGTACGGTTGTCCGATTGATAAAATTAAACAGGACATCGCAAACAAAGCCTTTTGTAAGAGGTAGTGCCATGCTCCATAGGCGGTACATGCATGGTACACGACACTGCATCTCCTATGCAACGGAATTTGCCACTCGCTCACTTGATACCGCCGTAAGGTGACACCTACGGTGTCGCGTTTCGTGTGTATTGTAAGTAGCCGGTGGCGCATCGGCATAATTATGCTCATTCCTCATTTGTCCCCACATACTATGAAAAAACTAATAACCTTTGCTTCTTATTTGCCGACCCAATTAACACATTATCACAGCACTACAGTTCCCTAATGGGGTAGGCCGAGAGAATTGATTTTGTCTTACTTCCTCTAAGTTCATTATTCTCTTCAAATACGCCGATTGCGAAGACCGAGTTTGTGAAAAAAAAAATTGCCTGTCCCTAGATTTAAACTTCCGGCACACGTTTACTTCGCTACTCAAGTCGGTGGTTTAAACAAGAACTAGAAACATACTAATGCAGGGGTTCCCAACCTTTTTCCATACGCGGCGCACATACTGGTTTAGTAGGTACTTACGGCACCCCTGCCTGCTAGAAATACAATAGTACGGCGCCCCTGACGCGGTGCACAGGTTGGGAACCCCTGAACAGAGGTACAATAAGCGCAGCAACATTTACACAATTTATAGTATCAACTTCTGTAACAAGTCTACGTCCAAAGCAATTAGTTTCGCAAGCCTGAACCGTCAATGCTCTACATTAGAGAGCGCTTTTTGTTAAAAACGGCCTAAAATAAGTATTTTAGGTCCTTTTTAACAAAAAGCGTTCCTTAAGTATTTACATACGAAAGATTTGTTTTTCTTTTTTCTTTGTGTTATTTCTACTTTTTTACTCGCCTATATCTCGGGCCCGCTATCTCTTCGACCACGATAACAATATTTATATTATCTATTGTAAACTTTCTCATATAGAGTCGGTCCCCTTTTCGAACCCAAACCCAGTCTAGTCACCCGACGAACGCTCATAGCAAACCGATAAGGCTGTATTGGGCTTCTTTTCGCTTCCACGACATAAGTACAGTACATAAGCACGGCAAGAAATATTATTTACTTTATTCCTCTTTATTTTTCTGTTCCACTGCTGCTGAAATTGTTGTATATATATATATATATATATATATATATATATTTACATATATCTATATTTACTATTTAAAAACAAAATCAACAAAATCTGTCCGTATGTGATCGATTTTCGAAAAATCTACCAACCGGATTTTCATACGTTTTCCACCCATGGATAGAGCAATTCGCGGGGAAGGATTTACTGTACAATTTGTTCACGGGCGAAACCAGAGCGGATAGATAGTTGCCAATAGAATAGAAACATTTCAAATTCATGGCCCTACAAAAAGTTTAGAAGTACCTACTAAAAGTTATTTTGTAATTTTTCATGTACAATTGCTCCTTGCCTATTCTAGACAGCAGTTTAGATATATCATCATGAGTGGGACTTGTAGCCGCAAGGCTAACAGCTCCCACGCAGCCTGGCCATCGTAAATCTAGGTCCCGCCTGGTACCGGAACGACATACACAAGTGCAGAATTACTTCAAGTTAAGTACATTATTCTTTATAGTATATGGGAGCAAACGAGCAATAGGAGCCTTATTCGATTCCTTTTATTGCTTTTTTTGATTGGAAGCACGAACAGATTGTCGTGTCATACGTGAATTAATAAATTTAAAAAAAAAAGACTAAAGAAGTCAACATTTCGCGACCTATAACGTTAGTTTCGTAATGAGCTTCATCTGATGAGATTACTACTACTCAGGCCTACTTAGTATTTAAATTTACTTTCAACCCCCTTATAGGAATCCCTAAGCGCTAACGGCTCTAACTTTCATCATATAGAATCAGCATGAACTGTATATCAAAACTTAGCACATTTACAAATACTGGTGTAAGCCTAGGGTTGTCTCTTATGTATTATGTTAAGTTTTGACACAATAATGTGAGATCTTGTCATTGCCAGTCACACTCAATAAAAGTGAAAGTTGTCTCAAATTAATTATTTTTATTATTTAAAATAAAATATATTAAGTTAATGTTATTGCATGGTAATATTAAAGAAAAGAAAATATAAATATTCGTTCTACTACCTGACCTCAACAAACGGTAATGAATAAATTTGATTAAACGAAAGGGTAGCAATCTTTGTACTCCATTTTCATTCAATTGTGCCAAATTCTTGATAGCTTCGCTACTTGACACAATTCTTATATTTCGACAATCGAATTTAATATGTCCAACTTGGTCAGCAATTTGTTCCACGTTATTTATGAACTGTCACATTGTCAGTAATTTTACATTAAGCTTTAATTCTATTGTCAATGTAATTATAACAAATAGTTCTGCTCAGACTTTTGTACTACTGGCTACTACTACAAGAACTCGACGCGATTAATAAAGAATTGGAAGTCCAACTGAAACGTTCAGATAGACATAATTATTAACGCTTTGTTGCAGTCGTACTTTGGCCGGCAACACGGAAGCATCTCTCGCTCATATGACTGCTCAGATAATTTACAAACCGAACGGGATTGCAAATTTCAGGGTTCCCTGGAGAAGTGAAGGATCGCCACTCTGTATAGCTATTATTTAAACTATATAGTCACTAAAAGGCTTCGAATTTTCGTTTTCCCCATAAAGTATAAAATGTAGTACTATAACAAATCTTACTTAGAAATATACAAAAACAGGTCAGGTTCCCCTAACAACCGAGTGGATTATCTAAAGCTAGACAGCCCTACGCTAATTTAAATTTCGCACGGATAAGCAAAGGTGAGTACTAAGTGTTATGAAAGTTATCTTAGGGCGAGACTGATGCTATTAAATCACAACAGCCTTGATGTTACTCAACTTATAACACAACTTGTCTGGCATTATGTGGATTTACTTTGGTCATATTTCTAGATAGTGGTTTAACACTTTACCTCTATACAAGAGATCAGACTGGCAGGGAGTGGGGACAGAAGTGAAAACTTCAAAAAATGCAGGAGGCACACAAATGAATTTCCAATTTCCACTTATCTCCATACCTTGAATACTTTTTTAGCATAGGAAGCAAGCGGGCAGTTGGGCCACTTGTGAGTAAGTGATCACCAACGCCCATAGGATGCCCATGGGCGTTGGTAATCACCAGAGGTCTCGCAGATGCGTTGCCGGCCTTTTAGCGATAAGTAGGCTCTTTTCTTGAAGATCCCTAAGTTGTATCGTTCCGGGAGTATCCAGGGGTTGATTTCATAACAAAATAGTGCGTATACTTACGTGCGAACGATATAATCAAACAAATATTACCGTATTACAATAGATGGCGCTACACTTCTCGTTGGTAAAAGTGTCACAATTTCTATGGGTCTTACTAGCTCAAATAAACCTCAACGCGCCTGAATAAATTTTAACTTAGAAAATGAAATGCTATAATCAGGTACATAACCTAAAACGGCGTACTTTCCCGGCACGTGCCGAACCAATCACTTATAAAAACGCTGCTCCGCTGACGTGTACTCTACTTGTTACTGATCGTACTGATGTCTTAAGTTTACGCGAATGTTACTCATTACAATGAAACTACTTTTACGGATTTTATCACCGTTATCAGTCAGTCCACGGTGAACATGACTGCAGAATTAATTAAACCGCGATGAAAGCCGTCGAAAGAATAATACAACTTTATTGTCGTGCTTCGGTCCTCTAACAATCCAGAAATAAGTAGTTGTCTAAGGCCCGTTGTAAGTAGCCCACCTTCTTATTGTCCTAACTATCTGTTAAGGGATCTGGCAGGATGTGTTGTTGTTGCTATCTAACTTATCTTTATCGAAAATTTCGGCCAGGATGACTTAAGTCATCTGAGTACATGTCATTTGTATCCAGATACGTATGTAATTAACTTCTTGTCGAGAACTTAATGACACTGAAGATGTTTCCGTCTGAATTACGTGTAAATTGTATATCTTGCCGTGGTACTCAGTGTTGAGTATCATAGAATTTAATCGCTTACCTCCATATCTTCATCATCAGCTAATTCACATGAAAATGATTTGTGATCGCCTCTGTGGTATAACGGTGCGGGTGTCGCCTGTTAAGACCGTTAGCCGCGTGGTGTCCTGGGTTCGATCCCCAAGTCGGGCAATTATTATTAAAATGATTTTCAGATTATTCTCAGCATGCATTACATTGACCGGGATTAGAATGTGCCCGTAGTGGTCATAGGGTTGACACCTATGACATCATGAGCCCTCAGTACCTTGGCTAATCGTGGGTGATATACTAATCTACCTGGACTTACGAGTTGTGGATGTACTAGCACACCTCTGCTTACCTCTTCGGGGACAGTAGGCGTGAAGGTATTTTTTTACCATTTGTATCAAATCTATAATATTTTTTATTAGGATTCAATTTAATGAATGAATAGGTAAGGATTTTGTACTCAATGCCTCACGCGACTCCAATTGTGATTCATTTAATCAACCTGTGACCTTCAAATGTTCACTAAAATCGTCATCATTATAATAACAATTTTATATTAGCGTATGCATAAATTTGTGTCTGAATGTCTACTGCTATTCTTTTTATAATTTATGGAACATATGAGAGGTTGGGTCATGTGATGGTAAATGGTCACAGATGCCCAGGTGTGCGCCGGTCTTTAAGGAACAAACAAGTTTCGTTTTGGAAGATCCCTAAGTCGTATCGGTCCCGAATAACGAAGGAGGTGATTCCATAAAGAAGCAGTGCGCAAAAAAAAAATGAAGTTTCGCATCTTTCATGTGAAGTCATAACAACACGTTTCACAATTTATACTTTTTATTGTTCATCATTATTTCAATGCATATTTAAAATTCATTTACGGCAAGCATCAAAAATTCGACTGGATTAAAAATTTTAATTTTACATAGCGCTATCTCCGATGTCATTAAATATTAACAATTTTGTCTACAATTTCTTTCGGACCTGAACGTATGTTAAGGAAACGAACAGAAGCCCAATACAGCTTCGTCGGATTGCTGTGAGCGCTAGTCGGACTACGAGCCTACCACCATAACAAGGAAATGGTTTATAAATTTGCGAATACCGATACCCCCTAACATTCCCTTTCACCAATGGGCAACCGAAAAAAAAATAACACGAAACGCGACGACATAACCACCACTTCCAATGGTTGTTCGAATGTTGAAAATTGTGGGCGAATGGTTCATCGTGACGGCCCGATTCGGGTGCAATGCCGAAGTTTGACAACCAGAAAATAATTGGGATGCATATGGAAATAATAACAACAGCGTCATACAAACCACATGACAGACGGGTTTCGGCCATCTGTCCAATAAGGGTATTGATTATTAACTAGTGGTTGCACAGAGATCGAAATTATAGAAAAATCATTCGATTTCGAATACAGCTAGCTGGACTGTAAAACTGCTTTATAAGTTTATAACGAAACTAAACGTCGTAAGTCATAATGTAGTGTGGGTGACGTTTTGTTTAAAAATCTAAAGTAATAAAATTTTATGCATATCTAATAAAAATATTAGCGCTCTACACCTTCTCCTACACACAAATTATGAGTGTGCCAAATTTCAAATTCGGCGTTTCTCGAAATTTTCGTAAAAAGGGTTCTAAAATTTTTGCGTCACCTATTACTATGTGGAAGATATTATAATATTTAGATGCTTTCTAAGTACAACATTGTATATAAATGGAAGAGGCTTTCTTTAGCGTTTTAAACTACAATGCTAAAGTCTAACTGTCCATAATATTAACCCATTTTAATAGCATAGTATGCAAACGAGCATTCCACTCGAATCATGTCAAACGCAAACGCCCATAGAAATGCGCACAATTATAGGTTATACAGATCCTGTACACCGAACACGCAATGCGACAGTGCAGATTTTCTTCACGCCGCTATTAATGATGGAAAGGTAACCCCGGTCGTGTTGGCCCGATCAAACAACAATTCAGCATCGTAACTGCGCTTTACCAATTTGTAAACAACGTAGACGAAGTCGCGGGTATCGACTATTACATATTGGAGTGAACATTGATAGTGACAATGAAATTAGTAAAATTGCATGTAAAAAATTATCAATAAATGAAAAAATAACTATTGTAAATGCGCGCCGGGAATAAATTGCAAAACATATTTTGAGAAATTTTGACAAATTCATAAACAATAAAATGGCGAAAGTGTTATCGTTAAATATCTCATATCATGTATTCTGTACTGATAATATAAAGAAGAGTCTGTTTGTTTGAATGCGCTAACACAATGTATTACGCATCTCAAGCATAATGTCGTACTTGCACTTTTTATTCAATGACAGACATGTTCATGATGTCATTTAATGGTATGCAAGATCCGCGCGGTGAGTTGATACTTTCATCTATAATAATAATATTATGCTGAGGTGTTTGTTTACTTGAAAGCGCTAATCTCAGGTACTACTGGCCCCAAAAGGAAAAATCGTTTCGTATTGAATAGTCCATTTATCGAGTATAGCTATAGGCTTTGAAAGTAACGCCCATACTTACAGGACTTAGTATATATAACTTAGTAACTGTAAATACCGCTGCAGACAAAGCGATTTCTTATTTGGAGCCACTTTACAACCACCGACATAATTACTATCCACATAATTACTATGCCGATGCGTTGCCCTCCTTCTCCCGCCCGGTGGGCTAACGGCTACTCATAAATCGCACGAGACGCGACAGTGAAGATGTCATTTTACGGCGGTATTATGTAAGCGAGAGGTACCTTCCCGGTCGTGCCGGCCCAATTCCGTTGCATAGGAGGATGTAGTGTCATGCACAATGAATAGCACTACCTCCTCCTATGCAGCATGGCACTACCTCTTATTAAATCAAAACTTGTGCCGTAAGTATATGTTTGTATGCATATTTCTGTATTCTCTGTTTCACCCTGAAGGGCTTGTCGTAATTACGCAATTGACATTGGATGCATTTAAATATATTCTTAATAGTGGTAACGTTTGTGAGTAGCCTTAAGGAATTCTCACCAATAAAGCACCTCTCCGTCCGTGATGATGATGGGTTACCTACATTCTTTACTCTTTTTTTATATTGTTTAAGGTGGCAGACAAGCAATCGAAACCTTTTTACGACTTTCAAGGCTCATAAACACTCGCATAATTATTATGCTGGTGCATTGTCCTCCCCCCCCCCTAATGGGCCACCGGCCACTCCCAAGCGTATGAAACACCGAAGATACCACTTTACTTCGTTATCATGTGTGCGAGAAGTACCTCCCCGGTCGTGCCGACCCAATTCCGATGCAATGCAACAGTTACTAAAACTCTATTAATAATATAATTTTAAAACATCCAACCACCGACCGGTAGTCATTTGACAGGTAGTACGAAGATTTAAGACAGCAAAAATTAAAACAAAAACCGAAACGATTTAAGCGTAGCTCAGCACTCGCTAAAAAAAAAATATCAGCAACCATTCTTTTTTTTTATATAAATCGATAAACCAAATGTTATGCCATCGATGCAGTGAAGAACCAATCGATATAACGCGTGCAAAGATAATCTATAAATCATAAAGATTAAAACGGTTAACTGTGAAATCGCATGGCCGTTTAAGCTCGGTAACTACGGAACTAATCGCTTACAGTGGGACCGATATGGCGTGACTCATACAAGATTATATGCCATGAGGCAATTTTCGGAATGGGGTTGAAATAAAGCAAACAACCTGCGCTATTACGCTCCCTCGTAAATCGTGGTTAAGTCGATGGAAAAAGGTAGGTCTTCAATAAAGTACTCTAATAGGCCAGTGCTATTAAGGAGCACATGTTCTAAGGGAAACTAAAACATGTGGATTTAGAGTAAGAATTTGGGTGTGTCTCGCGGGTGTCACCTGTAGAACAGTGTCTGATCGATGTCTGCGCTTTTGCTCTTTATAACATTTAATCATCTATACTAATATTGTAGAGAGGATAAGTTTGATTGTTTGTTCGTTTGCGTTGAATGGGCGTTGGAAGTACTAGTCCGAGTCTTCCGTAATCAGTCGAACTGTTAGGGCTGGACAAGTGCCGCCAATCAGTAGTAGGTCCCTCCGAAAAAAAAAAAACTAGTCCGATTTGAAAAAATCTTTTACCACAAGATTCCTACATTACTTGTGATGAACATAGGCTGTAAAACTAAAACGTTTTGATGATTGTGAAACTTAATTAATAAATAACCAAAGTTGTGAAAGAATGTCATAGTAAATCCTTATTTCGCTGCAGAAATTGTTGACACTTTAGCTGTCCCGACAGACGTTGTTCTATCATAAATTTAATTTGTTGTCATTGCCATGACGTTAAACCGCCATAACCGTGAAATTATAATTTTTATATCTTTGTAATGCAATGAAATTGTGCCATATTTCGTGAAATATCCGCGCGAAGCCGGTACGGACTCCCAGTATTCTCTACTTAACAACTACCCGCTGCTATTCTTCCTGCACTTCCTTATAACTCGTCGTCGGTGCCAAGCTCTAACACAGTTTTAGAATTCCCCTCGGGCTTATTGCGATGATCTTATCAAAGGGTCACTGGTGTTCGGCTCTGTCCATCCCAGTGCAAGGAGAATAAGCGGTTCGAATAAGAGCCGATGCGAAACTTAAATAAAATCTGATGTGTATACAGGGAACGGGTGGTAAATTTCTATTATAGCAAGTAAATTGCTATTATAACAAGTAAATTGCTGTTATAGCAAGTAAATTGCTGTTATAGCAAGTAAATTGCTGTTATAGCAAGTAAAATGCTATTATCGCAAGTAAATTGCTATTATAGCAAGTAATGTTCATATTTGCACGCAAGTATACGACTATGAATCAGTAACGAAATATGTTGTGCGTGACACGTGCAAAAATGAAATGAAACGCTCCTTATGGAGATTCATTATCATCATAATTATCACGAGCAGTCGGAGCTTTATTACTACCGACGTGCATAAACATTCGCACAATAGTTATACAAATGCGACTATTCACAAACAGCACGGAACGCAACTTCGAAGCTACCTCTTAAAATCCCTTACTACTTATTATAAAAGTTTAAAAATAAGAGCATTTAAAATGTAATGCCTTTTTAGATATTCCATTAAAATGACATAAATATATACCCTGATTTATAGTAACAAAATAAAATATAAATATGGAATATGATTAGCATATCTAAAATCTTATAAGAGACTAGAGATCTGCCCCGGCGTCTCCGTGAATAACCGAGGCTGGATTGCGAGTGTTATTAAATAAAATGTAGCTTGTCCTGCACTGTAAACTTCTCTATTCTGCAGTGAAAGTTCCATCAAAATTGGTCCCACTGTTCTAGAGATTACCTCATACAAACAGAGTGTCGGACATACTGAAATTTAAAAATGGTTTATATATTTATCGTAAAATTAATACATATTGTAACCAATGACAAACAGTTCAACCTTGTTTATTGTATAGATTTATAAGAGACTTGTGTTAAAATACATAAGCGGCATTAACAATTGTGCCGCCAAATTAATATAATAAAAAACAACTATTTGTACTGCTATCGCAATCATATTAGCATATCAGCAGTTACGAAAACAACCGAGTCCCGAAACTCGCTTACAACATTTTATCAATACAATTGTCTTTCGTACTTATAATTGAGTATTATACGGACCGAACAGATGGCAGATGGGCCAGTAAGGTTCTGGAATGGAGGCCGCGTTTGGGAAAACGAGGTGTTGGTCGACAGTTCACCAGGTGGGAAGACGATCTCCGTGCAGTAGCCGGTCCGGGATGGATGCGAGTAGCAGCAGTTTGGCGGTCTTGGCGTTCATTGAAAGAGGTATATGTCCAGCAGTGGACCGATAAGGACTGATAATGATAATGATAATACGGACCAGGTGGGAAGATGATCTCCATGCAGTAGCCGACTCGGGACAAGTGCGTGGGGCAGAAGAACAAGATTGAAGAGGGCTGCTGATGATAATGTTGATACAGACGCGAGCGTGTGGACTTCGGATTTGATATATCTTTATAGCGTAAGGGAGCATACGAGCACCCAGTCATTTGCAAGAGTACCCATAGACATGTGTTGCCCTAATTTCCTCCAGTGGGAAACTCACAAACCGCACGAAACGCAACAGCATATTCCTGCCTTAAAAATCTGCCTGCAAAGTATGATACAACCTCTAACTTGATTATTTATTATTTGGCCCATTGAGGGTTCTGTGAAAAGGAGGGCAACGTTTGTCCCCGTTTGCAAAATTTTAAGAACCCAATGAAACATGTAAAAAACATGCTTTTAAATACTTAACTTAGTGCTGTAGGTAGATCGGATATGACCACAAGCTGTGGCAGCATTATGATTCTGGTCTTATATGGAAGTCTGTGCAGTTAGATAGGGTGAAAGGTTAGTGGCTTACTCACTTAATAAAGATTATAAAGAATAAAAACTGTGTCCCAATTACTATAAATGGATGGATGAAAATGTTAGGATCATTCATGTAATGTGCCAATTAAATCGTGTTTGATCTTTTTGATTGTTTGAACGCGCTAACATAAGAGACGGGATTGAAAAATTCATCTAGTGTGTGATAGCTACGTTTATGAGGATAGTTATAGGCTATATACCTTCGCCCTATGTACAATTTTACGCGGACCAGTGGTCTGCGGGTGAAAGCGTGGTTAGTAAACTAGGGAAAGCCAACATAACATGCGCCATTTTCCAAAAATCACAAAAGGCTAAACATGATAATTGTTCATCGTGAAAAGTTATTCGATAACCCTTATAGTAAACGATTTACGACTGGTACGTAGTTTAGTTTTTAGGAGGTAATGCCATGCCGCGCAGGAGGAGATAGTGCCATGCACGTTACATGACACTACATCCTCAAATGCAACGAAATTGGGCCGGCACGGTCGCGGAGGTACCTCTCGCTCACTTGATACCGCCGTAGAGTGACACCTACGGTGTCACGTTTCGTGCGGTTTGTAAGCAGCCGGTGGCGCGTTTGGGGAGGGGGAGGTGAAAAGGAGGGCAACGCATCAGCATAATTATGCTGATGCTCATGGTCGTCAGTAGTCGTTGACAGGTTCCGATTGCTCGTTTCTCCCCCAATACTATTAAAAAGTATGCTATTCAATAGCTAAGTACGTAGCATGTCGCATAAAACCTTGACTACGTTAGGTGTTTATCTTTAAGCAATAAATAACTGGAAAGTTACTGTCACAATAGATTATATCAGTGTTTTGCATATACAAAATAGTGTTACGAAACGAAAAAGCATCGACCCTAAAGGAGATGTGGGCAGACATAGCTGACATGCCGAATGACCACAGAGCTCAGACAATAAACATAACACTTTCCTGGGACCAATTTCATGCTTTGTTACATCCTGTTCATTCTAAATCCGATTTAAATATTTGATGTATACATCAACTAAGGGTAACATTGGTTTTGTTAAGTAATGTGAAGTAGTGAACGCTCAGAGAATGAAGCTCGATATTAATCATTTAAAAAAAATATCCATCCCAATACAGTCAAACTGTATTAGAGTAAACCCTAAGTAAATACAAACAATATTAAATCATCACTAATACGTATGGTGTGCGTATCGTTTTATTTAATGAGAATAAGAAAATCTCATGCATATTATATTAAAATAAAGATGTCACTTGCTTAAAGTAAGGACTAAGAAGTTTGGTATGCAGTTCTAGACCAAACTTCTTACTTTCTTCGAAGTTTCGGTCTACTTACAGCGGCGATGGATGGACGGACGACTTGAGTGTGCAAAATGTTGTTACGAAGTTGATAAGGCTAACGCACAACACCATTTAGTTAAAATTCAGCACCATTATTAGCTAAAGTTAAGTGTTTAAATGGACCGTGATAGAATTCCAAATAGTGATGCACTTCAAGCGGTGAATAATTTTCGCCGAGCTCTTGCTTTAAACCTCTCGCTATGGCTCCGTTCCAAATTTGAATGTGTTCATTTAAATTAAAGAAGTATTTTCTTAACACTATGCTACCTACTTACTTTATAAAACCAACTTCTTACTAGTATAACGCGGCAAACGAGTAGTCGGATCCTTTTGGGGACTAATAATGGCCCATAGTCATTTACATAATTGGTATGCAGATGTGTTACCTTCCTTACCCACGCCTCTGCTACTAACCAGCGGAAACTCGCAAACCGTGCGAAACGTGACAGCATGACCTAATTTAGCAGTAATTCGGTATGACACTATATCGTCTAAAAATTGCGGGCTTGTACACACTGGGAAACCACAGCTCTTACTAAAGTTAAATATTTTTAAAAACCATGGCTATAAAACGATCTCCGTGAAGTAGCTGGTCCAGGATGGATGCGAGAAGCAGGAGCGTCTTGGCGTTTATTGGAAGAGGCCTATGTCCAGCACTGGACCGATAAGGGCTGATAATGATGATGGCCAACATCGTTCCACGCGAGTTGAAATGCTCGATTCATTCCGATGAATCAATGATTTATCATAGACCGGTCCCACATACGATAGAGACGGTTTTATTCGTAAACCATGATTACTTTTGTACATAGGAGAAGATATTAACACGTCCTTAAAGCTAGCAGGGTAAAGTGACACTTATTGTGCATTAAATTATAATCTATTTCAAGTAGATTTAGAAGTAGGATTTTTCGTTAGCACTCCCCTCGTGAATGTGACAGTAGATTCCCCCCCCCCCCTCCCCTGATACGGTATGGGGCCTCCTTATTCTTATCAATACACTAATGTACAATGACCTATTTATATGAAAGTCAAGACAGCACACGCACCAACTAACCTGGACCGGCTACAGCTGGAAGCTTTTACGCGGTATTGTTGGTCCTAGCCTTACAGAGGCACAGTTATACGGAAAACCTTTAAACAGTTTAAACGATTGCTTCACTTGTATTACAAAACATAAACACCCGTGACCCATTAGAGGAGCGGAGCAACACATCTACAAGCTTTGTGTTTCACTTAGTCATTATGCGGATGTTTATGAGTGTGTGTAGTCATCCAAAGGCACCGAGTGATAATTTATCGTCTCCTATATAACATAGAAATACTATACAATATAAAGACAAATCCGTTAAATTACACAAAATACATTTCAAACCACACAATGGAATTTTAGACACAGACAGGTGGGAGCTAAAATTATTCTGTCTAGCTCTAAAAGAAATAAGTGTTTCGTGCTTTTAGATGATAGTGTAAAGTTTTCCATTGTGTGCAGACAAAGAGAAACGACAGGAAAATGCTATTTTGTACGGCATTATTATGCTTTTTATTAATCTACAAGAACACTTTTTTAGGGGTTATTATGTTATGATAAATAAAGAAAGTTCTTATATTATTTTTAGAAATATATTAACTGTTCAATATAAAGAATTTCTGAGTTTGTAATATATTGTTTTTGAAGTTTGTAATATTTTGTGTTTTAAAACTAGCTAAATGATGTGTAGTTTAATTTTTTTTTCTTTTTTAAAGAGGGGATTACTGTAGGGGGCAGGCATAGGTGGCTAATTAATGCTGGTGTCAGCAAAAGTTTGAGTAACCAAATAGACTATATAAAAATTAGTTTGGGGTCGAAAGAGGGACTCCCCCACCCTCTCCCGCAGATGGGAGCTACATTCCGATGATTGCTCACTGTTGAGCAATCATCGGAATGTAGCGAGCTCCTTGTTGAATAACGAGGACTCCCCTCCCTCAACAAGGAGCTCGTATTGTTACATTTTCTAGTAAAGCACGTTGTATGATAGTCATGCATCGCCCACGTGTTCTTCACATAATCAAACCCACATTTGGTGCGTATTATCTAAAACATGGAACAAAGGAAAACTATAACGACTCAATAGCGTTTGTGTATAACCATCAGCTCCACTCTGGTTTGGTATGGAACTGATATAAGAATAATTAATTTGAAAACACAGAATAGCCACTGTTGTCCATAGGACTGCTCAAAGAGCTCCAACCACCTCGATCTTGGGCAGCCCGCATTCATTCGCCATTCGTCGGGCTTCTTTGAATTTACAAACAGTTTATTATAACATTGTTTTTTCTTTTTTTTATAGCACAATGGGGCAAACGAGGAATCGGAGCCTTTTGATGATTACCGACTCCAATGGGCATTCGTATGATTGTTACGTTGATACATTTCCCTCCTATCACCCCCCCCCCCTAAACCGATTGGCCACCGGCTACTCACAAACCACACGAAATGCGACAGCGACGCTGTCACTTTACGCCGGTGTCAAGTGAGCGAGAATTATCGCGGTCGTGCCGGTCCAATTCCGTTGCATAGGAGGATGTAGTGTCATGCACCATGCATGGCACTACCTCCTCATATGCAGCATGGCACTACTTCTTCCGAAAACATTTTATTTTTATTGATTTTTTAAGGCAATTTACGCCTCTTGAACGTTCTCTTAAAATACTTGATTTAAATGTATCGTTTTGTAAGTAATTTTTGCTTTAAATCCACAACTTACAAACATTTGCTCTCATCATAGTTTAGGAGAATACAACATACGAGTATGAGATTAATAAGCAAATATTGTTAGGGATAATTGGGATAAACACACTAAAGACACAAATTATTATGAGTTAACATTTAGTGTATGCAATGTTGGCTTGGAAATGTAGAAAGAAAGGTCAACGAAGAGATATATCTCGGTTACAATATCTGTAGACCTCAAGTCGATGTCAGTCGGCTGGTACAGTGCGCCGACGTACTGAGCGCGGGGAAGTAAAATTAAAACGGGTTTACAAATCCAGTGACCGCGTAACACTCAATAGTATACAATACGCTCTATGGAGAAGATGTGTGTGTGTGTTACCAAATAATCTTACGCGTACATGAATGAATGTTAATTTATGTCTTGAATATCGACGAAAAAAAAAGAATCTAGAATTTCGTACGTTAAAGTCATGCCAGGCGGGGAATACAGAAAATAGAGACCTACATACATACATACGCTTAAAAAACAAACAAATCATCCTTCTAGCGTAGTAAGTAAAACCACTTAGCAGGAGTGATAACCACTGGATTCATAATCTTCCATAACAACCAAGTCGAATGCACACAACGGATTGGTTATCCACCATTGATTTACAAAAATAACAAGATACGCGGTCACTGTCCAAAACCTTCCGTGTATAGGACAACATGTGCACAATGTAAAATTATTCATTGTACAAACAACTTTAAAACATAGGTCTAAGGTTAACTTTGCAATAGCAAAAAAATATGTTTCAATTATGTATTAGATATTAATTATCAAATGGAATTTGCTTTGTAAAAACTACTTGGTCATGCGCGTAAGGTCGACTTTGTAAAACTGTATGTTTAATTGTAAATGACAGATGATTTAAGCCAAAAACCCATAACAACCCGGTACATTGCTTGGGAAGCATTGACCGACCGATTTGAAGACCGACTTCATTCACCTCCGTGAAAGAGGTCGGTCTGTCCCCCTATCGTCACCCTAAATCAAAAGCTCTCAATAGGGGCGGGAGTAATGGCGCCGCCAACCAGTGGTAGGTCCGAAAAAAAAGGGATGCTTTAAAATGGCAATTTAGTATGAAATCATGTATATTGTGGTTCTGTAAATCAATGTTATTCATATAGCATTAATGTATTGAGTCTTCGAGGCAATCTTCGATCTACGCGCCTCATTCCCATACAATAACGCGGTGGGCAGTGGGCTCTTCCCGGGTCGCGTGGTCAGGTAGGAGGGGCGATGGGAGATTGATACGGAATACCTAATGCGGTAATAATCGTTAATCAAACTGCCCAACACTCCGTGGATTATGCAAACATGCATATGCTTAAAGAGAAACGTTCTGTAATATTCTCATATACAGTCAGAGGACTACCTACCCACGCGTTCACCGCATCCACATGCGCAGTGAAGTATCCTATGCAGACGCATATGCGAATGTCACGGCACATGTGGGTGTGGCGAAATAGGTCCATTGGGGATATGATACAGAAGCACATAGTCATTACTCATCAAGTACCTGTTTGCAAACGGCCCAGTTCTCTTATTTGCAAAAAAAAAAAAAAAAATAAGAATATCAAGCTGCATGAAATCCTATTTTTTTATAGAATATGAATCATAGTACGATTTTTTTTTTTGCATAAGCGGGTTAGGGAACCAGCAGACTGAACATTTCGACTACCGATGTCCATAGGCATAGGTGTAAAGAAACAAAACAGCGTACCGCCCACTTTGCGGTATCTAAAGATACCTAGCGCCTTGCCAGTCCAATTTGGATTTTAAGTAGTTATATATTATGCCACATAATAACTTTTACACGTAAATTTGAATAGTATATCGTAAGGACGCGCCTCAATAGGACCTTTCCGTTCGATAAGATAACCACACCACACAATGTACGCCCAATTACAAAAACATACATCACAAGAAAGCTATTTTTATCCATTACTAACCATTATGTTCAAAGCTTGTTTGTTATGTGTAATAATTAGCCAAATATTATTGCAATGATATATATATATTAACAATGTGCTCTTAGCATTTCCGAGCGCGAGACAAACCAATTGTGTCAACATATTAGTAAATGGACATACACGAGTGCACTTTATACTCCGATGGGTCAGCAGTATGACAGTACAGTACAAACCCAACGGAATCGAACAGAGATCAGGCGAAGCGGCTTTACATGGTCTTCGAGGCACGAGGATATGGTATTGACCACAATACGGACTGTTATTAGAATGATATATTCAAATAAGATTTTGACCACCGAAGCTCTAACACGGGACCTCGCGAATGTCCTGAGGGCCCGTGTTAGAACAAATTATAAGTGTACTAAAAAAAAAATTGGTAGTTTTATAAGTTAAAGAGGTTCTGCCTTCTACACGGACCGGCACGACTAGGCAGTTACCACGTAACATCAGCGCGAAGGTTTTGCTGTCGCGCTGACATTATGGCAATATTGCATTTATCCAAATATTGGATAATGCGTGAGGAGATATCACCATGAGTTAGCTCTTTAGCGTTAAAAAAAGAAAAAAATAAAATACCAACATGACATTGAAAATGTATTTTTATTGCCGCAACGCTAATCAATTGCTCAGTCAATAAGAGCATATAGGTCATGGGCTAGGGGGGATTTTAAATGACACTGTCCTACCGACTAGACCTGAAACAATAAATATCCGCTTGCATATAAACATTTCTTTGAGGTAGCGCCACGCTGCATTCTAGCAGTGGAACGATAAGGGCTGATGATGATGATGAAATGTATATGTGTAGTTTAATATTATTAAACTTCACATTCTCAAATGAATGCATATTAATATTAATCATTTTTGACGACCGGATGGCTCAGTTTGTAACGTGGCGGTTAGTCCACATGTTACGCCAGAGGTCGCGAGTTCAAATGCCGTCTAGGTTATGGATGTTTATATATTTATTTCCATAAAAAGATCTTAAGTATATAAATTTTCTTAAATTTATAAAATATATTAAATTTTCTTAAATTTATAAAATTTATAAATATATTTAATTAAATATATTTCCGTTGTCAAGTACCTGTAACACAAGTCCATACTGTACTTTGCGCAGGCCTAGGCTAACGTGGTGTGATAAGTCCAAAGATATTATATTATTATTATTAATGTCAATAAGGGTCAAGAAAGTTCTACATTGATTTTTCATATGAAAAACATTAAACACGCCCAAAGTTTCACTAATTAAGTCATCATAAGGCAATCATTTCTAACGTACCACACTAACATTTCAAAATAGGCTATAAAATTACCATTTACATTTCAACCTATTTCTCCTACGAACTTAATATGCTCGATTAAAAACATTAATATATTATAATTAGCTGACCCTTCGCCCACTTACAAATTATACACCTATATGTCTTCACGAATAAATACAAGTATGTCTAAGAGCCAGTGACCGCTAGACCCCGCTTATTGAATGAAAAACAGTTTCATGAAAACTTTGACCAAGTGTAGTGGTGGAGTGCTTCCAGTAAAAACTAAAATACAAAAACAAAGTCCAATCGAGATGTGTGGAATTAGATTTTTATCGTTTGGCAGGTAACACTCGGATTTGGCACGTCATTGTTTTAGATAGAGTAGAAGTGTACAGATCAGAATTGTTTACTGCCGAACTAATATAATAATAACTTTTAATATAACAATAATGACTTTATACTAATTATTATCATTTATATCGTGCTTGAAGGACGCGTTACTTGTAATAGAATGAGGTAGGTTTGGCGTTCGCAGACTCTTACACTATACGTTCTAGTGGTTTTACTCTCTTTCGTAACAAAAATATTTTGTTACCGATTATATCGGTTAATGTAATGTATCTGACTGTTGTAAATTTAACGACGGCGACGGAAAGAAGACGTTTTATCGCATTATACAAACACATTTCAATTAAATTCCTCTCGTCGATGTAACCAGAATCATTTAACAAATACTTGAAGACTTGCAATTAATTGATAATAATGTACACAACAATGTTGGACAGATCATAATCTAAAATACACATTACGAATCTATCCATACTTACTATAAAGTCCCCTAAGGCTGCTTGAAACCGAATTTCAAGCGGTTTTTTAGTAATGTAAAGAGCGATACCCGAGGAACCTCTCCTCTCTAACGGACCACCGGATACTCACAAATCGCACGCAATAGGACGACATAGCTGTCACTTTGCGGTGGTGACATGTGAGTGAGAGGCATCTCTCCCCGGTCGTGTCGGCCCAATTCGGCTACAATGCAGCATGCACCTCATACTGGCAAAGTAAATAAATTCTTGTAAATAAAGCGGATTGTCACAAGTAACATAAAAGTTGACAGAATCCGGATTCCGTAATACCACATCTGGATGTAATTTGCGATTAGCTGCAATCGAATGTGACCATCGATTTTTTATCGTATTACAATTTATAAACCGATTATAATACCGTTAAAAAGTACCGCAAATGTTTACGATTATTGGTACTTTTTACGTTTTTCATGAAACGACGATCGCCTTATTTGGTTAAATCAAAATGTCAGCCTACTTTTTTTTATAACCAAAATGTTACAATTAAATATAACTTGAATGAGGATTATCGTTATTCCACGGAACATTTAAAATTGATAATATATATGATCGGCTACTATCAACGTGACCAGCAAAAAAATGGTAACACAGGGTACAGAATCTGTACTGTCCATTACAGTTTAATGTGCGATAAAAGTGCGTATACACATTATTATAGGCAGGCCTTTTTAATTATTTTTTTACGTAGAATAGGGTGTAAACGAGAAATCAGCCTTTTTACGACTACCGCCGCCCACGAACATCCACATAAATACCATGCCGATGCGTTGTCCTCCTCCCCATCCCCGCCCTCAATGGGTCACCAGCTACTCACAAACCGCACGAAACGCGACGCCGAATACATCACATTACGGGGGTATAAATGAGCACTCGACCAATTGGAGTCTTTTCACGACTATCGATGCCCCCCCCCCCCGATCGCGATATGAGAGTGCTTGTAGCAGCTAATTTAATGGCCAGAGGGACCGAGAGGTTCCTCCTTCATCGAACCTGACGTCTGAGGGAGCTACCTCAGACTACCCTTACTTGGTACCAGGCGTAAGCTGAAGATTGGGGCAATAGCGGCTATCGAAAGGCATTGAAAAGACGGATTTTTTGGTGTTTGAATTTTTCTGGTGCGAAGTCGGGTTGCCGAGATATTCGTGTTTTTGTGGCTCGGCTCTGGTGGGGATGGGTTTCGGGAGGGAGGGACGGGTTCGTCCAGTGGAAGAGGCGGGGTTCGCAAAGGGGTGTTCGGGGGAGACATCGAGGTGTTGATGGACTTTTCGTCCTTGGCATCTTTGTCCGAGGCGGAGCTGGGGCGCAAGTGCCTTTATACTGAGGGTTCGGATCTGGGGTCTGGTTCCGATACAGGGAACATTGGGACGAGGACTATGTGTGTGGCCAAACGGGGTAAGGCAAACACGTTGACTGGAGCCAGGGCGACTCTAGGGGAGAGAATCTCGAGTGAACGAGAGGAGGAGTTTGAGGGTGCCCTGCGTAAAAGGGCATTCCTCAAAGAGAAGGAATCCGAAGGAAAGGAGAATGATGTTCCGGTGGTGCTAGAGAATATAGAGCGGTGTGCGGCCGGCGACGTTATGGTGGCAGCGGAGGCGAATTTAGACCTCATTTTGGAGCTGACGGGGAAGTCGGCTAATTTGAAGGGTGGCTACGCATCAAAGATACGGCGGGCGGCGGGGTCCATCAGGGACATGTTAGTGTCCCCGGTGGTACACATGTCCCTGGTGGTACGAACGAAAGAAGACGAGGTCAAACGCCTCACGGCAGACGAAGCTCGTCTGCAGAGGGAGTTGGGCAACATCAAGGAGGAGGTTCGTGCCTATAGGCGCGAATTTGAGGAAGGCAAGAAAAAGTCCGCTGAGGGGACCGGAGTTCCAAACATGGCCGACTTGATGAAGGAGGTTTCCCAAATGGTGGACAACATCGTGGATGCTTGCTCGGGTTTAGAGATTCGGCTCCCTCCGGCCCCACCATGTCGACCACCTCTGGCTGGTGACAATAAGACACTGGCTCGAGAAGTGAGGGCCGCAATTGAGGCTAAGCGGACGGGGACTAACCCTGAGAAGCAAGTTGCAATGGAGAGGGAGCTGCTGGAGTTTACTGTCCTGTCAGCTCTGCTTGCTTTCAAAGGCAGGGCGGACCATGGACTCGGCTTCATCGGTTCGAACGGTGGAGCTGTTGAACGAGACCGGGAAGGCTTTTAGAATGGATTGTGGCCTCCCGTCTCGTTCAGCATCTAGAGGAGGGCACGGGACCCGGACTCTCGGAGTCACAGTTCAGATTCCGGCACGCCGGTGCTGGTGCGTCTGCGGGCGGAACGCAGGGGGAGGTGGTGGTCGCGGTGTCGTTGGACATCGCGAATGCTTTCAATAGTCTCCCGCACAGCGTGATACGGGAGGCACTGAAATTCTTCAAGAACCGGTCGGGGTCCGTGGAGTGGCGACGAGTCGGGCGTGGCGTCCCACAGGGTTCTGTACTTGGACCAATCCTGTGGGCCGTCGGCTACGACTGGGTCCTGCGAGGCCGTCTCCTCCCCGGGATGGGTGGGCATCTGCTACGCAGATGACACGCTCGTGTTTGCCCGGGGAAAGACATACAAGGTGGCAGCTCGGCTGGTCAGTCTAGACCTCGTGATCAGCCGCATAGAAAGGTTAAGGCTTCGGGTCAGACTAGACCAGACCGAAGCCCTCCTCTTCCGCGGGACCAGCCGCAAGGGGCCCCCATCCGGGGCCACTCTGCAGATCGGAGAGGAGAGGGTCAGGTTGAGCACCCACATCAAGTACCTGGGGCTCATCCATGACGGAGGGTGGACCTTCGGCCCACACTTGGCTATGTTGGGACCGAAGGTGGTGAAGGCGGCCAGTGCGCTGGGCAGACTCCTCCCGAACCTCGGAGGACCCAGCGCCGCAGGCAGCTGTACTGCGGCTGCAGGCAGCTGTACTCCGGTGTCTGTCGGAGTTTGGCGACGTACGGTGCTCCGGTTTGTGCGGATCGTCGCGCTGCGAGAAGTAAGGCCCATCTGCGCTCCGCGCAGAGGGTCATCGCAGTGAGGTCGATTCGTGGATGCGCCGTA
The DNA here is from genome assembly GCA_017140195.1 of Eumaeus atala. Lineage (NCBI taxonomy): Eukaryota > Metazoa > Arthropoda > Insecta > Lepidoptera > Lycaenidae > Eumaeus > Eumaeus atala. The sequence goes on from JAFELO010000983.1 coordinate 277,459, forward strand.
GGCACAAACTCCTCACCTTCCGTCTGACGCCGGTGCTCACCGGGCATGGTTGCTTCGGTGAGTGTCTGTGTAGGACGGCCCGCAGGGTGCCGACGACTCGTTGTCACGATTGTGACGACGAGTCGATCATCGTCGCGATGCTCGGCAGCGACTGGTCCTACCAGGCGATGGCTTCCTTCTGCGAGACCGTCATTTACCAGAAGGAAGCCGACGAGCGGGTGAGAGGAGGCTGCCGACGCGGCCTCCCCCGCCGACGATGAATGGGGGTACGAAGGAGGCGCTATCTGTAGCGCCTTCAGTAGTGACCCTGTGTTCCGTGTCGGGCCGGGATGGGAACCCGGTCCACTTCCAAAGACACGGGCGTCGTGGGGACTGTCATAGCGTAGCCGGACAGTCCCCGAGGAGGTGAAGTCCGGCCTTTTCGCCGAGGCCAGCCTGTCGCTGGAGGAGTCCTATTGCCTGCAGATCCGGGGCCCTCCTAAGACCACCCTTAATTAACTTACCAATCCATTTGAATTCTTTATAATCTGTGAAAACGTTGTGGAGCACACAAGTATACTTTTCAGATAAGAATGTATATAATTTATCTGTATACTCATTTGTGTTATAAAATAAAATAACATAAAATAATCAAATTTCTTACAACATTGTGTGACAACGATTGAGTGATTGTTGATAGATATGACTAGTTGAAACAACGTCTCGTTAAACAGAACTTTCCAATTACAAGTTGTATCAAAATCGATCCAATTTGGAACGGAACAGCATCTAAAATATAATGCCAATTACAAATGCCGCGAAATAATTACGAAATATGATTTCTTGTCCGATGATACGGTTTCAAGGCGAGACCTGCCAATTGTGCAATGGAAGTGACAGACAGTTAATTCTAACAAAAGAATCACAGTCGCCGACAATGTTTAAAATAAGATTTTATCATCCATCCACGTTGTATTAAAGTGTCACTGTTACTGATTTTTTTATAGCACAGGGGGACAAACGATAAATCGAATCCACCAACATCGGCATATGCAAAGGCTTTAACCTCGTGCACCCTTACACCCTACGGGCCATAGACAGATTTCTTAGGATAATTTACAGGAATCGATATAGCGATATCAATCAGTCACTAATTAATTGGAGCCACTAAAACCGCGGAACAAAACACAATGTTTGTTCTCTAGACAGTGACGTTCTAACAGAAGCTTTCTTCTAGGAAGGATAACCACGATATCTTCATCCGACAAACAACGCATATCATTTCGCATTCAATCAGTTACTAATAGAAACCATCACCGTTGTACCAAAAAAAGCACATTGCCAACATCACAACAGTCTTTGTGACTGTACTTGTTCTTTGCCTGCACTATGCTGATGAAAGTGTCCAGTGCAGCTTCACGAGTATACACGTGGGGCGACGGTCTAGGTAAGATTTTTGTCGATAGGGGGCAGACCCTCCTTTTCCGCAGATGGGTTGAATGCATCCCGATGTTATTTCAGGTTAGCTAAAGCTAAGATCTTGGCCTTACAACTTGGTTACTGTAGAATGATTGGCGTTAGCATCTGTTCTTATTAAGGTATATGGGGTGACGCTTTAACGTAAGTTTTCTTCTTTGGTCGATTTGCATCTCCGAAAATAAAACCACAATGGGATATCATACGATATACACCGCATACCATATCGGCATCAGCCAGTTAGTAATATGGAATCAACAAAATCGCCGTACCGTCACCTTTGGCAGCCTTTACCTGCCCAATGTTTGTACGCCTCTTTCTATCTAGGGTACAAGACGCACAGTTCCCACATGACAACTCTCGATCTGCCTGTACAGTGATTGGCGTATCTGCTGATATTCAGGTAACCTGAGTTACGCTTTAACAGAAGTCGATTCGCGTCCGCGATGTCATGGGGACACTTGGAATGGGGAAGCGTTTGCTTTCTAACAATGTCCGCATTCAATTCAATAGGCCGTATTATGGACCGCAGGGCAAAAACTGCACAACTCAATTCATGTCCGTTACGGATACAACGGACATACTTGATCTCTTAATAAATGCAGAACGTACGGCTTTGCTCAAATTGAAACTAAAATTTATTTTGTTAATGATACGACGCCTAGACTTTAGTATGGTGTACAACATTAAGTAAAGCGGCCATAAAAATAATCATTAAAAAGACTCATACAAGAGAGTAAGAGTCTACTCTATTATTTTATAGCCTGAAATTGAAATATAATTAAAAGTTTATAGCCACATAGGCTACTAGCATTACTCACTTTTCTCGCTAAAATGTATACGTGGAAAGTGCAAAACGATAAAAGGCGTTAAATTTCAAATCTGCAAGCGTCACGTGCATCTATTTGTTGATGATTCTGCGCGCAAATATGAACTTTATTATATATTTTAATAATAACGTTTAATTTGCCTTTGATTTGCCTTTGTATCCCGTGCAGAAAAAAGTGCATTGTAATTAGATAAACTTGATTACATTGTTTAAAACTACGTGATGTACAAATAATGTGAGAGGTTCGAATCCGGCTTTAGCGATAATTTGTATAATAAACACCTTTCTTTTCTCGCAGCGTTTAGTCATATTTATCTGAAACAGCTTCTGGAAATATATTTATATCTTATTTGCAGACTGTACCAAAGTTACACATAATAGTAGTGATCTATAAATAGAATTGAAGAAATGCAATGAAATTGTCCGACATTCGAGATGAACGAGGGTCGAACAATGCAGTCTGCACAGATCCCCACTAACTCGTAAGTCCTACCCCTTACAACCATTTTACTATACCAATAAACTTATCGGATTGTGTGCTGCGTAAAGAAATCAATAACAGCTAGATCATTTCGTTACAAACTTTTTTTTTTTGTTGGTTTTAGACTAAGGACTCAGTTACTTTTTTTATTGGCTTTGCACTAAGGGCACAATTATGTTCGATGGACAAAAAATAGCGCGTTTTTTATTAGCCTATATTTGAGTATTTGAGTTGACTGCTTAAGCAGAAAGTCAATTGGTATGTATATTTATTTTTATATTCATTAGTCATAAACAAAATGAAAGTGGTGCTAGGATAGCAGCTTCAAGTGCGTCAGTTATTATAAAGTGATTTTGAAACTCGTACAATGTATGTGCCCTGGAATCGTGACGAAATAATTAGAACTTGATATATCGATTAAAAAAATCAGTACTTAAATGTGACAATGTATAAAAAATAATCATTTTCTAAGATATAATGTTACTTTCATTTGTGACTCGTGCCTAAAAAAACTAAGCTCCACATTTAACATTTAAGTAAGTGTCATTAAGTAGCATAAAGAAAAATAAGATTCTCAAAATCGTTCTAATTTCGAACTGAATTTAAATTTTAGTGGTTCAAATTAAAAAAGAATGTGATTTTCAACCAGCTATGTAGGTAGGTTGAAGATCTGGTTCTTTTTCAATGAGAAAAAAACTAAACACTACTCGAAGGCCGGCTTCAAAACTGGCTAATAATGCGTCGTCATACATACATTGATCATAAGCAATCAATGACAGATGGAACGCACACAATAGCCGGCGCATTATAGCTGGCCCATAATCGAAAAAACTGTTCGGGGGCATTTTGTGCGAATTCATTCATTCATTCAATATTTCCGCAATAAATGGACGGATTAATAACCGTTATTGAGTACACGTGACACTCGTAAATAATTGGGTAAAAGTAGCGTTATTGATGATGCGAAAAAAGTCTTTCCTCCATTGTTTCCAATAATCGGTTCAATTACTTTGTTTGTTTGTTTGCAAAAAATAACTGAATGATACAATTAAGGTGATTTATATAGACTGGCTGAATATCTAATTTATACTAATTCAGCCACCTTAAGTGATTAGAAGTAACAAGAAGTCAAATGATTTACCATGGTACTTTTAGAAACTGGACAGCCAGATTTAGGGATTCGCCCCGGCTTCGTACGTGAACATCACGGATTTTTTACCGTAGCAAATTATACACTAAAATCTTCCTCGGGAACCTCTCTACCTACTGGTACAAACTACTTGAGAATCCGTTGAGTACATTTTGAGAAAATCGATCACATACAGGCTTTTGGCGACTTTGTTTTAATATATATTAAATATTAATATAAAACCGAAAATTTTGTTTCTTTCTTTCAACGCGCCAATCTCAGGAATCACTGGCCCGACTTTAAAAATCACTTTTGTGTTAAATAATCCATTTATTGAGGAAGGTTATAAGCTATATACGTTACGACTAATAGAGCCGGAATTACGTGGGCCAAGCCGAGGGCGATGCTAGTGGTGTGATGTTTTATGAAGAGGTAGCGCCATGCTGCATAGGAAGAGGCCATGCATGGTACATGACTCTACATCCTCCTATGCAACGGAATTCAGCCGGCACGACCGGGGAAGTACCTCTCGCTCACTTGATACCGGCGTAAAGTGACAGCACCGCTGTCGTGTTTCGTGCGATTCGTGAGTGAGCCGATGGCCCATGATAGGACAACGCATCTACGTAACGATCATGCGAATGTCCATGTGTGTCGGTGGTCATCAAAATGTTCCGATTGCTCGTCTGCCCCCTTATGCTATTAAATAATAATAATTTGTCCAAAAAAATACATCCGTGTTTCGTTTAAGCTTTTTTTTCCGAAACGTAAATATTGAATACGGATTGGGATATTGAGCGCTATGGCTTATTAGCCATACTGTTTAATGCTCCCGTTGGTGTGTAGTTCCTCTCACAAACCTGTAATTCGTCATGCCGCATAACCGACCTGGCTTGGTTCACTCTGTTAATGTCATTACTTTTTTATGGTAGGGAAAGTATCTGTGCCGGTTGGGGATTACTGTGCCACCAGTTTATTATCATGGGTGAGCGAGAAAGCGAGGGGTGGCCCATTGGGGGGGGGAGGTGAAAAGGAGGGCAAGGCTTCGGCATAATTATGCTGATGTTCATGGGCGTCGTTAGTCGCTGAAAGGCACCGATTGCTCGTTGCTCCCCCTATGCTATAAAAAAAGAAAAAAAGGAGTCAGCTCGTCTAACAAGAAAGGGATCATCAGCCTGCTAGACTTAGGCTTCCAGCCTATGAGAGCCACGGGTCACGGTCGTGAGCCACTTGCGTCCAGCGGCTCCACGCCACATTAGCCAAGTGTAGCAGAGTGTGAAGTTGTTTATGAATATCCTAATTTGATAATCCTAGTTTTCTTATGAACTGACAGTTAATTCGTACTAAAGTCCACAGACATATCAGATATACAGGGCACTAGGTGGGGGGGCCAATTGGACGGACTCGATCGGGGAGATACCTCTCGTTCACACAACACTGACGCAAGTGACAAATATTTCGTGCGGCTTGTCAGTTACTGTCGGCCCAGTGTGGAAGTGAGGCAGTACATCAGCATAATGATTACGCGTATGTCAATGGGCGCCGGTGGTTATCAAAATTCAAAGGGCGCCGAATTCCAACTGTTCGCTTGCCCTCTTATATTATTACTCTCATCAGCCCGCGGTTATGCCCGCCTAAATCCGGTCTAATTAGTCTTAGCGTCATTGTATACAGCCAATAGCCTGCCTCGATAAATGGACTATTCAATACGAAAGGATTTTTTTCAATTCGGGCCAGTAGTACCTGAGATTAGCGCTTTCGAACAAATAAACTCTTCAGCCTTATATTATTATTATAGATGAAAATATCAACTCACCGTGCGGATCTTGCATACCGAATGATATCTCAAACTTGCCTGTCATTGAATAAAAAAGTGTAAATCCGGCTCGTGTTAGGCTTGAGATCTCTTTGAAATCTGTTGAGATGCATTATTGAAGGAGAAAACGGCGAAAACGTGACTCACAAAAACCTTGCGTGAAAATGAGCTTAAAAAAGGACAGATCAATTACTTTATACTTCGTTTCGCAGTGAATTTCGTTTCGTACAGATTCTTGTGCAGTGCAAAGGTTAAAGACATGGTGTAATTGGGTTTTAGGCACAAACGAGCAGTCGGATCACATGATATTTCAGGTACAGTAACCAACACAATAGATTTTATAGTATAAGAAAAATAAAGGTACATCTATAATCGGTTATTTTCTAACACAAATGGTATGCAGATGCTCTACCTGGTGCGAGCTATGCTAAATTGCACAATAAAGTGGCCAATTTGAGCGATGGGTGAGGGAGAGGTAATCATCTGCTCTCTCTTGTTGTATGCATGTTCAAGGTCGTCCGTGACATATATATACATGTATATTTTTATAGTCTTATATATTTCAATGAACTTTATGCTATTGGCAACATTTCTTTAAGGAAGACGTGATTTAGTATGCGCAGTTTACCAATCCGGGCAAGCTCAACTACGACAACGTTTCGCGACCGTGCCCAAAACGACAAAAGCGTGACGAAGAAATGTAGGAAATTTATTGTTTAGTATATATTACGTCGATAAAAATCAAACACAACAACAAAAGTCTAGAAGTGTGTTGTCAGTTCATAAACCTTCCTTGTAATACACATTAGTGATGTAACATCGCATGTATCGATACACATTTAAATTCATTAACATACAGATCGCCGCACAATTAAGTGTCAACAAACTCATCTTGGTCACACTATTTGTTAAATATTTAATCGCTGTAGATGTCGTGCAACTTTCTCTGTTGCCGCATGGTTGGCAAATGTTTTGTCTCAACGACATAAAAAAACTGGTACAGCCGAAATTTTAAAAGAAAGTAAAAATTGGGCTCTTTACATTATATTGCAAGTTTTGTGACGTGCGTGGTTCAAGGATCAGGGACGTTGCTAATAATCTTATTTTTTTATTCAGCTTGGTTATCATAGATGGATCATCATCAACATCATCAGCCGGTCGACGACCTCTACTGGACATGGACATTCCTCATTCAGCGCCATAAATAACGGTCACGAGCCATTGCATCCATCTTGTGTTCAAGTCCTTGTTGATATTTTCCACGTATTCTAATTGATATTATCTTTAAACTATAATTTGACGCCGATAGTTCTTTCGGTAAAATATATTTTCAGGAATAATAGAAATATATTCTTAACACCAAAATGAATTGTTCCTTTGGGATTGTTTTTCATAGAGATAATATACATAGAGCAGGAAAGCCAGCTTTAAACGCAGCCGTCTAGGTCGAGGGAGACAGCAAATGTTCACTCGATTCCTTTTTTTTCATTCATTTCTCTCTGCGCAATAAAAATGCGATATTATATATACAAAGAAAGTATAGTGGTGCACATCTTCCTTCTCTAATAACCAAGACGGCCTCCCGCCGTCGCATAACCAATGGCATCCCTTCTCTATATCTATGTTGATTTTACGCGTGCATGCTTCAGCTAAAGTTACAATTAAACCTTTCTGGGGCTAGTCATAGCCAATGTAATAAAAAGTATATATATAAGGCCTAAGTCCCCTCAAGAACAGATGGCAGATGGGCCTGTAAGGTTCCGGAGTGGAGACCGACTCCAGAAAGTCTGAGTGGAGGTCGGTCGACCATTATCGAAATGGGAAGACGACCTCCGTGCAGTAGCCGGTCCGGGATGGATACGAGTAGCAGGAGATCGGCCGTCTTGGCGTTCATTGAAAGAGGCCTATGTCCAGCAGTGGACCGGTAAGGGCTGATATTGATTGATTGATTGATTGAATGAAATCTCCACATTAACATCCGCTTAAGATGTGGAACAATTGTGCACAGGACAAGCCAATCTTGACGCTTGCATTTATTACTATTGTTATGAGAAATTCCATCGCCTTGATCTCTAAATCCAGATACAACACAATCTGGTAGTATTTTATTTGATTTATGATTTTGTTATATCTAGCCACCTCGTAACATTGGCAGATCGAGGCTGCGATACTAGAATTTCGCGTTCGAATGAAGCGATAGTCTATAGCCGTTTCGATATGCCATGTAGCTAAAGGAACCCATAAATATATAGATCATTGTAACAATTGCAAACATTCATTATTAAAGGATAAGAATATCATGCAAAAGCTAAACGAAATGTTTATTTTGGTCACATGGAAGAAATAACGGAAAGCTGAACATCGAAATAAAAAGACAGTGTTCGTCAGCTTCGTCACGCGGCTGGAGCTTACTCCTTAGGATCGCACATACAACTGCAAGCAGTTATATTGTAGTGAACATTTTACGTGACGCTCCATGTCCAGCAGTGGTCGTCGTCCGGCTGATGATGATGAAGCTTTTACATCAGTCGGCGCGAGAGATGTAACCGCAGTAAATTTACCTCCTCCTTATACTTTTTTCATACATAGGCCCTAATACTCCGGTCCAACTTCGGCCTAGTCACACAACAGTCATGGTATAAAACATATAACCTTCCTCGACAAATTGTGTATTCAGCACAAAAAATTGAGATTGGCGCGTTCAAACAAACAAACAAACTCTTCAGCCTTATATTTTTAGTATAGATATTGTTTTTAAAGAGTAAAACACTACAGATGAACTTTGCTAGAATGTCTGTAAAAGCTTTTTCATGAATATGGCAGACTTATTACACTCTCCCGTTCGTAGGCTCCACCCACTCGGAACATTACTATGACGTCACAATTTTTTATGACGATTAATAACCATTCATAATCATTCGAATAAACATTCGCGACACTTTGCGTCGAGGTGCATCGAATGACCTCCAGGTTAAATGATTGCAGATATCACAACCTTAACGACGTTGACAACAAGGTACAATCAATTGAGATTGAGTGTACTTTAAGAAGTAAATATCGTGGGCGTAGGGTACGTGATTCATAGACTCACACCGACCATAGATGAGACAGGGGAATGATTTACACAGATTATAATATCATAATTCAGCGTACAGGATACTTCGTGATTTATGATAGGTTCCTTTTTATGTTGACCTGTCCCACAGAGTGCATTTAGAATCAAAGTGAAAACTCACAATTATTGTTGGGTAATAATAAGACGCATTCAACCTCTAGGACTTGGCTTACTGTGAACGTAAGATCCTGGTGATAATTTATTTTATTGTAACTTTGCACAAGTCATTCGCAAATGTGTAGATTACATTGTGTGTTTTTTTGTGCAATTACTTCATTTTTATGCAGAAATTGTAGTGATATCGTGTCAATTTTATAAATCAATCCTAAGTTAACCAGGGTTATTAGAAACTAAGTGATTACTGCAAATACTTGACATACAAGTAGTAAAGTGAAAATTCTGCCTTGAAGTTGGTAGTATAACATGCTGGCAAAAATTTCACTTAGATGTTTTCGGTTTATATAACTTATTTTCTCACGAGAACATTTTTCTTTTGTTGACGCGGTGAAACACATTTACGCACCTTCACCGGCCCTTGGTGGGGTCCAGTGGTGTGTGGGACTCGCGACACATGATAGTGCCGAATACCCACAAAAACCACCGTGAGTGCCGCCCTTGGTGAGGTGTCTCGCAACAACAATCATCAGGGCACCTCGACGACTAGTCAGCCTCCTATGGGGACAACTCCACCTCAACAGACGGGGTTTGCCCAGCACTACAGGACAACCCCAAGGTCGGTGGGGTTGTCCTGTAGTGCTGGGCAACCCCGTCCCGAGGTCGCCTCTTGCCCCGTGTGCAAAACGCCACCTCCTGTTGCTCTTAGGTCCCCTCTTCTTATAAGAGGGGTACCGAGAGCGATTCCTCCTTCTGTTCTTTAAGCCTTCTTTCTTATAAGAGGGGTGCAGAGATCCTCCTCAGTTCAATTGGCTTCGCCTAGGTTCACTCCGGGCAACTAAGCCCCACCGCCACGACAAGGCTTGAACCATGGTGGGGTTCTCACGAGAACCTATGTTAAACCTAAACAATATCAAGGGTATGTATTTTTTGGTTTTCTCTTCTTTTTTGGTGGCTCGCGAAAACGCTAGTAAGTCTATAATTTTTTGTACCTTTTCCCCGCCTTCGAAATTGTCTTTTGGGGGAGGTCTGTGGGCCGCGCGTACCACAAAAAAATCTCTGGATATAGGTGTTTATAATTGTATATTGAATATCTATTTAGTTTAATTTGATTGAGAATAACATGGCTATATCATCGCATTTTTTCACTTCATTTGGCATTTCTTTCGAACAGCCATTCTTTTCAAACATAGAAACATTAAGATTTGAGTTTCAAATTCACATACGAAATAAGAGTCATAATTTCTGCCACTCTATGTTCTCTATGTATGTAAAAATAATGGAAGATCAAAAATATATTTAAAACTCCCACGGTGCATAATAAACCAATTAACACACATACGATTGTTTTGCACTATTTCCAGGTTAATATTAAATGTCGCTAATAAAATGTAGGTTTATAGGATGTGGGATAATACGAGCATAGACCATATATACGGGATGTGAAGTTCCGAGCGGAAGTGATCTCGAGCGGGCTTCGCACGAGTCTTGCCACACAAAAATAGTATTTAATTTAAGCGTTTTAAGTTTAATTATCACAGCAGCACAAAATGGGATCTTATTGTATTTTGATTGATTAAAATTGACTTGTAATTAATAGAAAGCAAAAATATTGGAAATTTATCACCTTTTTCTTGATTCCCATCAACAAAGCTATAATTAAAGGCAATTTC
>JAFELO010000983.1:288392-343176 GCA_017140195.1 Eumaeus atala
GGGGGGGGGGAGGTGAAACGGAGGTCAACGCATCGGCATAATTATGCTGATGTTCACGGGCGTTGGTAGTCACGTGGGCGAGACGTACCTCCCCCGTGTGAAGGCGAAAGAGGTGCAGCAATTCTTTACGGATGTTCACTGCCCGAATTGGCTGTATACATTTTGATCCAACAGCCCCCTTTGTAGGGAAAATTATAACCAATTCAACATCATAAACTATACGAAGATGTAAAATTAGAATTATAACTTAATCTAATTCCCAAATAGAAAGTACGTATAAACATTAAAGTTATAAATATGCGCGTTTAATAACATTTATATTACGGGGATTCTTGTTAGATGCGGGTTATGCCGCATCCAAATCCGACCAGCAACAGCATTGAGAGATGATTATTGATAATATAATATTAATATGGTACGAAATGTATTTAAAAGTTTTAAGGATCAAGATTTAGATTAGGGTTGTATACATAATTTTCTACGTGTTTTGATGGATTCATATTTTGATAAAATGAGTCTTTTAACCCGGTACAGGAGAATCCCGTCAATGTGAACAGCCCCATCTGCGGGAAAAGAGGGGCGTCTGTCCCACCTTTCGTATCTGTATTAAACACCAAAAGATTTCGCTAGTCCGATGAACTGTCATGTCAAATACAGTAGCATCGCCAACAGTAGTCAATCACTCAAAAAAAATTGAGGCAATCGTACTATCATACTAATAAAAAATTGAGGCAATCGTACTATCATACCAATAAAATACTAATAAAAAATTGAGGCAATCGTACTATCATACTAATAAAATACTAATAAAAAATTGAGGCAATCGTACTATCATACTAATAAAATATTAATAAAAAATTGAGGCAATCGTACTATCATACTAATAAAATACTAATAAAATTATCACAGTAACCAAAGTTTCATTCGTGTGATTAAACCTTATCATGTTAGTACACTAATAACAAACAAATTAGTATTTTTGGATACTAATTTATTTAGTATACTAATATTATTAATTTAAAACTTTGTATGTGTGTTTTTTTAAAGAATAAGGGGGCAAACGAGAAATCGAAGCCTTTTTTACGACTACCGACGCCTATGAACATCCACATAATTACTATGCCGATGCGTTGCCCGCCTTCCACCCCTCACCCCAATGGGCCACCGGCTACTTACAAACCGCATGAAACGCGACACTGAAGATGTCACTTTACGGCGGTATTATGTGAGCGAGAGGTACCTCCCCGGTCGTGCCGGTCCAATTCCGTTGCATAGGAGGATGTAGTATCATACACTATGCATGACACTACCTCCTCCTATGCAGCATGGCACTACCTCTTCCTAATGTTTGTTATTCGTTTACACAAAAACGGCAGCAGATCTAGACAACAATAACATAAAAATTATTTTATATGCCGGAAAATTAATATGATTTTGCGTGGCCGGCCACTGGACACAGCTTAAATATTTTAGGGATATCAAGAATACAAGGATGAAATCATAACATAATAAGGTTTAATCATATGAATGAAACTTGTCAAAACACTGAACTCAATAACAAGGGTGAACCCTTGATAATAATCTTATTCGTCCATTAAACAAATACGAGGCTTTCCGCGAGGGTTGATGGATCAATTTGTACATGGCCACATTAATCATGCGCCCAATAGTGACATAATCTCGTTAATTATATCGTGTGGAAAATCAATCTTTCAGGGTTAAGCATTGATTTACCAAGATAACAAGTCAGCGTCTGTCGTCTGTGTAAAAGGTGTGCACCTGTCAAATTTGTTAAAAGGGGATAAAATCATGCGCGTAAGGTTGACGTTGTAAAAAAATATGTTTAGATTATGCACTTCCTTCAAATCCTATTTGAAAGAAAGATTTAATCTTAACAAATTTCGCTTTGTAAAAGCCACTTCAAATCATGAGCGTAGGTAGACTTTGCAAAAGTGTATGTACACGGGTGAAATCTATTCCAAGGGGCTCATCTCTTTTTATAACATTAAGTATTTTTATGTTATGGTATTTTATAATCTATAACTGCGATAAATTCCGGTCAATTTTTTTGTCGTTTTCTTTTATTTGTAGTTATAGATTGGAACTTGTCAAAATATTATATTTATATTTTGCAAACTCTGTCGGCTTAAGTTTTAGCACCAAAAAATAAATCTACACCAAATGCGTTAAAAGTAGTATTTCGAACGAATATTTTACTAGTTCAAACTTAAGAAAGCAGCTAATTTATTTACAAGTACATATAAGACTATATGTCTCAATGGTTCTGAGAGGGAGCATTAATGCATGGAAGTGTTCGGGGCGACGCCATGCGTGCACATGCATATTCAGAGATCAGAATCCATTTCGCGTGCGCAATCGGAAGCCCTCAGAAACATCAGTTTTTCTGCTATTCAAATTGAGACTTTCATTCACAACACCTAAGACATACTTTAATTTTTACGTGGACTGATAATGGTTTATTCATTTCTTAATTACTTCAGCAAAGAGGAAGAGGTAGTTAGCAAAAACATACCGAATACGACGACAGGAAGCGTTAGAGTGTGACGGCGATATACCAACGCATAACGGAAGAGAGTGATGTATGTTTTGCAGTTTGACGTATCGCAGTTTTTTAAGTTCCAATTTAAAAATAGAACAAATTGGCACACGACAAATTTAGGTTTTTTTTTTGTTTCGCGAGGCAAATGCATCTACGCAACGCCACATGTCCTGGGTGGGGCCCGATGGGTGTTCATGAGTGTGTAGCTTCGTCTGCCTTATACTGAAGTGCCTACGATCTACCAGCAACAGGACAGATTATGGATTGTTAAATCAGCCTAATAATTCAGCAAGAGGTAGAGTGCTGCATTGCAGCTGAATTTGGCAGGCGCGCCCGGACACCTCTGCAGTCTCGTTTACATAACACTACCGTAAAGCTGTGTTATCGCGTTTCACGCGGTTTCTTAGTAGGCGGTGGTCCACAACAGGGAGAAAAGATGGGCAACCCATCCGTATAACCATTGTGCTGATGTCATGGACGTTGGTAGTCATCAAGAGGCTCCGGCTGCTAGTTTGTCCTCTTATACTGTCAAAATAACAGAGTTATACGGTGTTATGAGGTATACATCTGATGTCAAATGATGTTGACTGAAGGTTCTCCAAATACTGAGGATAACGATCTAATCCCATGAATAATTTCGTAATTGTAAATTGGGAATTTGTATAGCTTAACGACTTAACTTTGAGGTTTGAACATGAACTCTGCTCATATTGCGGATCATTTTTTTTAAAAAGGTTCCAAAAAAGATTATATATTATATATATTCTTAAAGATTTAGGGTGCAGTTAAAGGTGGTTCAAAGATCTTCCATTGGTCTCCTTTCCTCCTGTAGCTGGTCCCTTTTGTAAGAGGTAGTGTCAGGCTGCATAGGACGAGGTAGTGCCATGCATGGTGCAGGACACTACAGCCTCCTATGCAACGGAATTGGACCGGCACGACCAGGGAGGTAAGTCTCGCTCACATAATACCGCCGTAAAGTGACATCTTCAGTGTCGCGTTTCGTGCGGTTTGTGAGTAGTCGTTGGCCCATTGGGACGTTGAAAAGGAGGGAAACGCTTCGGCATAATTATGATCATGTTCATGGGCGTCGGTAGTTGTTGAAATGCTCCGATTACTAGTTTGTCCTCCTATACTATAAAAAAAACTTACAAGAATTATTGTAGTCACTTCAAGATTTTAATTATTTTACTGTGCCTACACATGAAACTCTTGGTGTCCGTTATGCCGTTTGGGGGAGGCCTCTGTTTCTACAAGGCGATGGCTTCCTTCCGCGAGACCGTCATGTCCCAGAAGGAAGCCGACGAGCGGGTGAGAGAGGCCGGACAACGCCCCCGCCGACGACGAATGGGGGTACGAAAGAGGCGCTATCTGCAGCGCCTTCAGTGGTGCCCCTGTGTTCCGTGTCGGGCCGGGATGGGAACCCGGTCCACTTCCAATGACACGGCGTCGAGGGGACTGTCTTAGAGTAGCCGAACAGTCTCCGAGGAGGTGAAGTCTGGCCTTTTCGCCGAGGCCAGCCTGTCGCTGGAGGGGTCCTGTTGCCTGCAGATCCGGGACCCTCCACTTATAGCGGCTGATGGCTCCCGTAGGGCTTTAGTTGGTATTGCTACCCAATGGACGAGTCCAACATAGGTCTGGGGGTCTACCCTGGGCTCCCAGGTATCATGCGTAAATGCATTCCCCTCCGTCACCAAAAAAAAAAAAAGACCTCTGTTTGACTTAACCTCCTCTAGTTGATGATGCTCAGATGAAAGAAAACACTAGTATTTGACAGATGGCTCACAGACGTAGATTAGCCGTATAATTGAAATTCGCAGATAATTAAGTCTCGTATAAAACGCTCTAGCCCGCCATGTGGATTATCTAAACAAGTCGGAGATTAACATGACGTAATATTATATTAATATATAATTTGTATTAGAAGAGCGAAAAGGTAGTTACATGCTGCATTGCAGAGGAAATGGGTTGGCTGGCTGGACGTACCTCTTCCGCACATAATACCTTCGCCAGACAGCTACGCTGTCGTCTTGCATGCAGTTGGTGAGTCTCCGGTGGCTCACTGGAGAAAAGAACGGCAACACGGTAGTCCTCAAATTATTCTGACTCGTTTGCACCCTTACCAACTATATCATATATAATATACATATACTATACATAGAAATTAACATAGCAAGACATTTGAATTTTCACCAGTACTGTTACACGGGCTGAATAAGTCATGGTGTGGCCACCGCTTGTGGCGTAAGAAAATGAACGTTTCTACAATTTGAATTTGTATAGCACTTAGTGACTAAATCCACAGTATGTGCTAAAGCTGTGTCAAATTTTATGTCACTCCATCAGTTACTTTATGATTCCAGCAGTCATATAAAATCGAATATCGATTTCCTTTTTATGTCGGTACGTTTATGTAGCTTCTCAAGTAATCGATTAGCGACCAAAATAATAGGTATCATAATAAATATTAAAAATAAGTAACATTGATATTAAAAATATTACATTTTAACGTTAAGGAATACTAATATTTTTCAAATGCCAATATTTAGAGCGGATAAAGCCACGGGGCACTGATAGTTATATATAGTTATTCATATTTTATTGCGTCAAATTTATAATGTTATTCGGTGTAGATGCCGTCAAATGCATATTGCGTCCCTGGTGTTCAAAATTCCAGTATTTGCCCGCGGGTCACACAAATTGGTAGCATTATACATTATTTAACACCCACCCGTTCCAGTATTATTTAGGATTGTTGTATCCGAAATATAATGATTATGACTTCGATTTAATGTTATACTAATGATAGGACTGGACAAAATGGCGGACTTTATGAATAGGGGGTTTGTGACCGATCCCAGGTGCCATTAACAGTTAAAACGAGCAAGGAGTAGACAGGTACCAATCCACAGACATAATTAATCACATTAAATCATTATCACATCAATTAGAATTCAAATTTCACAGCTTTTGACATCCGAAAAAGCACACCACGTTTTATTTCAGATTAAAGAGCCGTGAATGGGCCGGAACAACAAGGGTATTTCACATGATATCAAAATTATATGACAGCTATGCAGTAGCGTTTGGTGCGGTTTATGACATTCCGGTGGTCCATCTGGGGGACGAGAATATAACAATTTAGAGAAAATAAGAATTTCAATTATGCAGATGACTGGGCATCTGTAGTTTATCTTAATGTACGTAAGCATACATTGGTAATGTAATTATGAACTTTCTTATTGATATTCTTGACTACACGATGTCTGTCACGTCATGCATAGTCAGATATTGTAAGGGTAAATAAATAACATCGAGGACATTGTGATAAGAATTGTACGGTAATAATGCAATGTAGTTAGGTCTTATTACATTAACGGCATGCCAATAAGCTGTTGCAGGTAGTCCCGTAATTGAAAACAAGCGTTTCCATAACAGATTCCAGCAAATAGTTACGTGCTGATGTGTAATATATAGTGTTTTACAATATTTATCGATATATTTGGATAATATAAGTATATAACTCCAGCAGCCACTGATAAACACTCTCATATCGGGATGTATGTCTCCTATCTGCGGAAGAGTGGGGGGTCGGTACCACTTTCGACCCCAAACCTAGTCCCGTCGCTAGAAGAGCACTCATAGCAATCCGATGAAGCTGTATTGGACTTCTCTTCGCTTCCACAATAAAAGTTCAGGTCCGCAAAAGAAGCAACTGAACTGCTACTTCAGATCAGTGGCTTCTTTTTAAGCTGGAGTTATACTTTTGACATATTATTGTAGCTAATGGGGAAAATTTCGACTCGAAATACTATCACCTGTAGCCAAATGCAACGATAGATAGAAATGATAATGTCCGTTAGGCGGTGACGGGAGTAGATAGATCGTTAAGCAGTAAGTTGTAATAACTACATGGATTTCAGATTTTATAAAACGAACATGCATCACGAAATAAAGATCTTGTCTCGTAGTACGTCAGATTAGAATCGTTAATTATAATCTCAATGAAGTGAATATACATCGCGAAAAGTAGTAAGATCTCTCGTAGTAGATAAACGTTATTATTTTGTAGTTTCATATTTCATGTGTCTGTATATATATGTAGGCACACTTTTTATTACTATTTAGGTAGGTACTATAGAATCTAATTGTAATGTAATTGTAATCTGTATTTATATGATTTTGATAAGTACTACTTACGTGGACTATCTACGATCGTGGCAAAAACATGCGTGTTAATTCTTTTTTTTTTTACTTTCATTCTATTAGTTATTATGAAACTAATGTTGCATAGTCATTGGCATAACAGATTTTTTGACGTTATGTAGCTCATCTACATAGATAATTATAGTAGAGTAGAGCAGAGCACACACAAATCGATATGTTATAGTGATCAAAGATAATATAATTATATAAAAATACAAACAATACTTTATACAAATTACAATCATTCAACTTGAAACATGCAATTTTTTTTCGTATATATTGAAAAATAAATGACTGACCTATTAAATACGCTGACAATAACCATATTTTATCCAGGTTCCAGCTTAACTTCAAACAAAATCCGTCAATAATAGATCATAACTTGTGTTCAACACATGTTCACGAAACTGCACAGAAAAACAACGTTCGGAAGTTATCGTTCGTAAAAATTCGTAACACGACCAGACAACGATACGCGCAAGCACAAACTGAATTTTAAAATTTTGTTGACTGCGTGAGCGACGGTCGTGACGGCTGTGATTGGTCCGTTTGTCGGGTGCTCGATGCGCACGAGTCTCGTTTTCTCTGGATGTCGGGATGCAACGGATGCATGTTATCAAAAAAATTCAAAACGGGGTTCTAATGAAGGTTGAATATACTAATTTAAAAGGTGTTTTGTTTGACAAAATAAGTAGAAACTTCACATAAATAGTTTAATTCGATTATAGTTTATCAATAAGGTTTTTTTACGATAAACGTTTAAGTGGGCCCTTTTAACGATCAGCTGCTCAATAGCAGTAAATCGAAGGCGACGATAATTAAATAGGTCGTTATTGAAGTAGATAGGTATGCCAGGTATTTCAAACTGTGTTTGGAGTTTGAGGACAGACGAGGAAACGATGTCCTTTTACGACTACCGACGCCCATGAACATCCACGTATGCCGATGCGTTGTCCTTCTTCAACCCCCATGGGTCATCGGGTACTTACAAGCCACGCGAAACGCGACACTAAAGATGTCTATTTTCGGCGGTATTACGTGAGCAAGAGGTACCTTCCCGGTCGTGACGGCCCAATTCCGTTGTATAGGAGGATGTCGTGTTATGAACTATGCATGGCACTACCTCGTCCTATGCAACATGGCACTACCTCTTCCTAAAATGATTGCCCTATGACCCTATGGTCTAGAATACCTATGAAAAGATGTCCGCTAACAAGCGCTAACAAAGGGCCCTTAGTGCCGTTACTCCTAATGTATTCCATAGTTCACCGGGGCATCATTTGCGTTAGTCACCTGTGTCTCATACTGATGCTACATGCCTCTCCACTCAGTGTCGCGACGCATGCTAATGCACCCCCATCCATTCACGTGTACAGTGTGTAGTCAGTAGAGGTGAGTGTCCAGACATTTGATGGTGTAATTACTGTTTCGTTTTGTGTTTTTGAACCGTTTTCGTTATGCGTAACATAATTTTTATTTCGGAGGGGCCAACTACTGCTGGCGATGCTATTGCATTTGCTCATTCAGTTCATCGGCCCAGCGAATTTTAAGTACCAACTTTATAAGAAAGAAGAACCTTTAGGATTTAGAATGAGGTTCGTTCATTGCGGTGGTTCTACAGCATGACCACAAGTAAATATGGTAACATATAATGGTATAGTAATCTATAATAACATTGGTGTAAATATATTAATTTCATATCATGTAGTGCAGAGGTAGTGCTATGCTGCATTGCAGCCGAATGGCCTGACCGGCGAGATATCTCTCACTCACATGACACCGGCGCGACGTAAAATAATACTGTCGCGTTTCGTGCAGATTGTGAGTAGTCGGTGACCTTGGGCAGGAGGAAAGGTGGGCTACGTCTGTGCATGACAACAGTCGACCGATTGCTCATGTGCCCTCTTTTACTTGGAGAAAAAAAGTAAATTGGAGGTGAGGAGTAAATTAGGACAACGCATCTGAATGCCGTATGCCATGCCAACAACGCTGTGATTGCGGTTTTTTATGGGCGTCTTACAATGGGATGTTTTTGGACATTGTAACAATAGGTGGTATTTGTGGTTGTGTTTCAAACGAGCTTTCGGGTCACCCGAGGCATTGCATTATGCAGATGTATTCACCACAATCAGCCATCCGTACTTTTACAAATCAAACTACTTCTGTGTTATTTGTAAAAGTCCAAATAATTTGTGAAGTCATCACTTTCCCAAGTCCAAAAGTATATTTGGTATAAGCGATGGTACATTCGGAGGGCGTGCCAACATATAAGAATATTACCACATTCAATGTGTAAAATTGTGTCAAAATGTGCGATTTATAATCTCTTCAAATAGCTGATTGAAGCTCGAAAAGATATTTGCGCCTTTTAGAATTGCTTCTAAATACGTTACAGACGAAATCATCGGTACCATAATATATTATATCAATGGGACGATTCGCCAAGGTATATATATCGTCAAAAACCTTCACGGTTTTTTAATGCCCTTTCAGGTACAATGGGCACGTGGTTTTGAAACCAAAAAGCAAGGGTTGGTTTGTTTCAATCTGAATACGCATATTTTTGCAAGTGATTATAGAAATAATTGAATAAAACCATTTTACATTCAACGGTATTGGGAAGGCTACACAGATTACGCGGACTCCGGATATACCAAATTAAATAGCCAGGCAGTTATAATAAATTCTTCTCCAATATGGGCCTAACCTATATAGATATATACCAGACAAAAAATAAAACATTTTAGTATACGCCGCGCGCTATAGGATCGTAACTTCAGCCAACTAACTAATGGCGAGTTTTTCCAATTACAATACAAGCGCACTCAGACAAAAACTTTACACCAGGCTTACATACTTATTAACGATGTAACGAAGACGTTTGACGGGGAAGATGACTTTATTTGACCATTAAACTAAGCTTTTAAGGTCTCTGTGTTCCTTGTTACCCTAACGGCGTGAAGGAGTGATGTTTGTATTCTGGTGATCATTTATAGCGGTAGTGTCAGTTAATAAATAATAAAGCGCACTCTAACAGCGGAATAGCCTTTTGGAAGAGGATTTTCTTCCTATATGTCAGTACCTGAGGCAAACGAGGCCGCCGGCTACTCACAAATAGCACGAAACGTGACACCGTACGTGTCACTTTACGGCGGTATCAAGTGAGCGAGAGGGGAGGTAGGCCGGTCGTGCCGGCCCAATTCCGTTGCATAGGAGGACGTATGCAAGGTGCATTACACTACCTCCTCCTATACAGCATGGCACTACCTCTTACACTATCTAAGTAATAAAAGAAATGCCACATAAAGAATGTAATGCCTACCAATGAAATTTAATTTAATCATTGCTCGAAGCTGAATTCTACTCCTCTATTATAAGTCTTATAAATTCAAATGGATTTCTTTTGCAACCGAAATTATCGAGTTATTGATACAAATAATCGATTTAACCGAGATAATGTAATCTGCCTATAAATCTCCCCTATTATGGGCTATTATATCAGGCCACCATAAAACAACGTCGGAATAAAAAAGGAATTTATCATTTGGGGTTTCGAATAATCAATTAGATGGCCTCCTGCGTTCATTTCTTGTTTTAAACAGAATGTTCGGATTGTACTTCAAACATGGCATTGTGTGTTGGAGGAACCTACGATAAGTTTACAGGTAAAATACACAGTGACTACTAGGTGTAGCACTTCATAATAATATATTGCTATTGAATCACTCGTCTTGAGTTATGACAGGGTGTATGATTTGGCAATCGTGGATTTTCATACATACGCTATCTGACCCGGCAAATGTTGTTTTACCGGGTTGGGTGAATAGCCCTAATCACTTAGGGGAAAGAAAAATTGATAGTAGCCGATTCTTTAAATTTTTTCTTTTTCTTTTTACATTCTTGAGACCCACTGAATATGCATATGAAATTTGGTAAAAATCAGTAAAGTGTCGGAGGAACAAACATTGTGACAAGAAAAATCTATATGTAAGATAACAAAATTATCACCTACTTGATTTTTTGTAAAAAAAACTGAAGCTTCATGACGTCCGCGTGTTTTTCGACATCACATGTACAATGCGGCTGCGCAAATAAAAAATTCAATTGCTGTTATGAGTTTTTGTTCCTAATTTAACGCAGACAAACCCGAATGAATAGTGATTATTTAACAACTAGTAATACTTATACCTCATTGTATCAATTGGATAAAAAATAATGGCCACTCAATATCTTT
Organism: Eumaeus atala; assembly: GCA_017140195.1. Lineage (NCBI taxonomy): Eukaryota > Metazoa > Arthropoda > Insecta > Lepidoptera > Lycaenidae > Eumaeus > Eumaeus atala. Next base: position 299,390 of record JAFELO010000983.1, read on the forward strand.
ATCTAAACTTCAAATCACTCACAACTGTTAATTTGAGCCGAGATTGCCGCTCGGGGGGACGTCCCGAGGCGAGGGAATCGGGGTCACTGTGCTTGTATGCGTCCACCTGTGCTCTATAAAAGGGTTCTCGATATGTATTTTGTTTAGAAACAGTTTGGAACGAAAAAATACACAAAGGAATCGACCATTATTCTTGCAAGAGCCGTTATATTTTACTTTTAGATTGGTTGATTTGAGATACAAGATGGAAATAAGTCCTTTAAATGTACTAACAGCCCGTCGTCGGCCTCTTAAACATTTTACGTTACCATGACGACGAATTCAATTTATGACAGAACGACATCGGTAGTGACCGCTAGCTGTCAATAATGTCAATAATAAAATATACAAGGATTTATTTTGATATTTTTTTTCACACCTTTTATATTATCGAAGTTTTCATACCGATCTTCTATCGTTGAAGAAAATTTTATATAGCCTATGTTCATCAAAGATAATGTAGGATGCTAATGGTAAAGAAATTTTTCAAATCGGTCGAGTAGTTTCGTAGCCTATTCAATGCAAAGAAACAAACAAACAATCAAATATTTTCTCGAGTATGTTAGTATAAAGTACTCGTAATATAGATAGATCATTTGATTTTCAACATGGAAATCGTTCGAAAGAAACTTAAACAAATCGACATTTCTGTATAGACATAATTCAGTTCACCCGTGACCATAGTCGCTGTAAGGTTCCTGAAAGTCGGGCTTGTTAAATAATTAAATAAACCGCGATAGAATCGGTGAAAGTAGTTTTATTGCAATGAGTAACATTCGCGTAAACTTAAGTCATATATAGTTATAAATGTTATAATAATGGATCCTTTGGATTTTCAATAAAATTCCTCCGTTTAACTGTTCTAAAGTAAATAAAACGATGCTGCAGAATTATCGCACCCGTCGTGTCTTACAGTAACCGATGAAGCTGCACTAGACATTTCCGTCGGCATAGAGCAGGCAGAAAAAAAGTGCTGAGCTTTTGTATGTTTTATATTTGTAAATCCGATCTGAAATAGGAGTGATGGATATAAGTACCTTGAGCGGCTTTACGTTCTCAGTTAAGAGGTTTACCATTTAATCGTTATAAGTGATTTAAATCAATCTGCGACAGACTTACGAGGTTTTGGTATTCATATTGGCCTATGAAATAGCACATAATTTCAAGTCCAATAGAACCCTTTGAATGGTAACTAGTAACTACAGGATACACATTTTACAACATTCGTGAGAATATACTTCCTGAAGTCGTAAAAATATGGAAGATAAAATATTTTATGAGACACACAATGAACGGGACTTTGATTCTTTTTAGTGTCATTTCAGGGCACCAAAATAATTTCTTAAGTGAAAGAGAAATAGTGAAGATATACAGGGATCAGGAACGTAATGTCCTACGAGACAATCGCTTTTTAACGAATTAATCATACCACCTTCATCAAATCTCCAAAAATATAGGACTAAAATAGGATACTGGAAAACATAGAAGTTTCTAGAATACGTTTCGTCGGTAGGCTGCCAACGATACGTATTCTAGAAGTGAACAAATTGTGTCCCAAGAGATCCCGTATATAACAATTAGAGTTACAACACAACTGATAAGCTAAAGAGTCCGGACGAAGCTCGTGTATATTGATGCAATCGCCGTCTGATTATTGTCTCTCTTCCAATTAAATCAAACATTCGCCTCAACGAAGTGTCTGTACAGTTTTGATAACGAAAACGTATCACATGTTAATATTGGGTTCCTTATTCCGTTAGCTTAGCGTACATGGGAGAATCTTGGCCTGCGACGCCAGAAGATGTTACTGCTCTCGATCCTGGGCTGTCTCTTGATAAAAGAAGATAAGAGGTCGCTTTTTTGTGGTAGAAGATAACAACCAAGGGATATAACCAAGGTAATAATATTGAACTTGGCTCTCATTGCACGCTTGCATATGTGCTGGCATACAAAGGCAATTCACATGGGTACCACAAAAGTGCATGCGGTTCAACAGGTAAATGAGCTCTTAACAGCACTTAGCCGGCGAGCCATTCTTACGAGGGTCCATTCTGACCCGTAATTAACGCGGCGTGCGACTTCTGACAGATCCGTGCCGTTTGGCTTTTTAAACTTAAAAAAAAACAGATTTCTTTTAATTGAAAAAAAAAAAGAATGTTACGACATAAAATAAAATGTGTTTAAACTAATTTTTTTAGTTTAGAAACTAGGAGAATGTTTTATCGAAATCGTTTCGCGTGTAGATACAAATACATATGCCAAATAATATATATATGTAGTGAGTAATACTATGATAAAGGTGGTACAAACGTAGACATACTGCTGCTAAAAATACGTACCTGCGATGATCCTTCGATTTAGTAAAGTAACGACGTTTAAAAGTAAAGTAACGAAAAAAATGAAATAATAGCTAGAAAAACACAAAAGGACATAGTAAATGCGAAACATGTAAAACAATCAAACTGATTGTCTGTAAGTAGGCTTACGGACCACATAATTTTATGTGATAACACTTTTCTAATAGATATATTTATAAACAGATTATCTTATCCTAAATTCGACCAGGAGTAAATATATCTACGTAGTAATACTTATTCTTTGATCCGTGTTTCGATCACGTTGAAGCTGTAAATCTCTTACCTGAAACAAACATAATGCTATTAGTGAAAGCAAACGTTACGGAGTATTCACTTCAGTCATAACATGCGGCGACCTTCTCACATCAAATTAAAACTTTATTGCGCTACGTTAAGGATAATTTTGTAATACGTCAATTATAATTACAACGTGGAATGATTTAATTTTTATCAATTTAATGTTTTAATAACTTTGTTAAACGGCCGGCAATTCGGGCACATATTTAATTCATGTGGAATTCCAAATGAGACGACATCTCGCGAGCTGCCTTTTATGGTCTTATGACGTAATAGACTTCTGTATTTACGACTTTGTCATTGTCTATATGTAAAATCTGTAAGCTGTAATACATACACACACTGTTAATACAATGTTAATAAAATATTAGTAAATTACAACCTACACAACATATCGTCAATACCACTCATGTAAAACAATTAGTTTTGTTACCATGGCGTATAATACAGCATTTAATTAATTTAAAGCATATCAGTGTGTTGACCTGTACTCACAAGTCAGCACATTGATATGTCTGGTTCCGTAGCTGTATATGGGGCAAAGAAGTCGTTGGCGTAGGTTGGGGGGGGGGCTAAGTATCGATACGTACAGCATGACTCCTATGGGTCCCCACCACGAATTAAGCCTTGACGTGGGTCTCGGTAGCCCAAAGTGAAACCAAATACCTTGGAAGAAGCCAACTGAGCATTGGAGGCTGCTCTTTGTACCCCTCCTAAAGGATGGGAGGACTAGGGAGCAAGAAGACATGGTATTTTGTGCACAGTGTAAGGAAGACGGGTACCTCAACGTATCACACCCTGTTGACCTGTGATTCGCATCACATATCAACTGGCACCCAGGACATTCGTGTCAAAAATATCACTTAGACGTGTAAACTGTATTGTTAAGTAAAGTCAATATGTGAGTAAGTCTAAAGTTTTATAAAATACTATAAAAGTTGTTAACAACATCGCATCATTATCGAGGTTGTGAGGATCTCTCAACGCCAGAGGGGATGAGGGACCCATGGTCTGGCCATGATAATAGTGAAATTAGCTATTATGACCATTCTCATATCGGGATGCATCTCTCCCATATGTGATAGAGTGTAGGGTCGGTCCCAACTTATGACTAAACCTAGTCTCGCCGCCCGACGAGCACTCATAGCAATTCGGTGTTCCGATGTTGCAAAGCTGTGTTGAGCATATCTTGGCTTCCACAGCATAAATTCAGGCTCGAAAAAATAAAAAATGTAGCTTACTATCAAGTGATGCGATTGCTAGTTTACTCTCTATGTTTTAAACTACATAAAACATTCACACACATATACCATAATCGAAATGCATCATAAATGCATTTTACGTGACAAATTCGAATAGAATCCCATTAGCATTTATCAGCCGGTTTGCGCGAGGTGCCAGCAGCCGTCTCATTGTTGCCACAAATCTCGTTATATCTGCACCATTCCGATGAGAATTCGATCTGGTCCAACCTGACCCAATTCGGTAAAAACCTGCTATTTTACATTAGCATTTTGCAATTTTAATTGTTTGCTGGTTCACCTCTCAACTCGTTATTTTTGGGATTCTAAGATTGATGAGAATCTTAAGTAAGATACTTTTAGAGTTACCCTTGCTTAGTAATAATTATGTCCCGTGATCTTGTTTTTTGTGTTTCGTAGATGCAAATGCATCCTAATCAATGTTGGTTGTTCGTGTCGTCCCCATAGGAGTGCTGACTGCTGTAGTGTTGTGGGAACCAAAAAGATTTTTTTATTTGCGTAAACAAGACCCGGAGCCTTTGAGTAATTAAGGGTGTAACATGGGGTTAACATCTGTTACCCTATAATTGTTTCACCAATATGCCAACAGGGTTCATACAAAGTACATATTTCACGACCGAACCCATAGCTGTCACTTTGCGGCGGTACCATTTGTACAAGGGCCTCTCTGGTAGCCAATTTAGCTGCAATGCAGCATGGCTCTACGTCTCCCGGAAACTCCGTAGCTGCCGGTGCCTATTTCTCTGGGTAACAATAGATTATATTTGGAGTATAATATATAATGTACTAGCTGCGCCCGTGTTGCCACGATATCCTGTAGGTCGGTGAATCGGCATATAAGCTTTGATAATAATCAGTAGACCCTTTTCGGTGAAGTAAAGTAACTAACATTCCGACACCAGAATTATAATACCACGAAAACTGAAAACACCAGTAATACTAGTACATACTAGCGTACTAAAACTATCAAATTAGTCCTAACATTAAAACCTAAGAAAAATATTTTCAAGCAACTACTTAAATCAGAGAAAAACAATATTTAATTTTACTGTATCATGTATAAATATGAGGACACCAAACTGTCGTAAATGAGCCACTCGTTGCCGGCGACTTTGTTATAAAGTATGTAGTATTAGACCTACCTACCCACAGCCACCACGCAACTGTCGTTTACCTCTGGACGACAGTTTCGAAATAGTATTGCGATTTCTTAGAATGAAAAATAATATTTTGTGACCAACTTTGTTGATTCTTTGTGTGTAGGCTAGGAACGTTAACACACACACACACAAACACACCCACACACACACACACACACACACACACAGACACACATATATATGTATATCAGCCCTTATCGGTCCACTGCTGGACATAGGCCTCTTTCAATGAACGCCAAGATATATTATATAATATCAATAATAATATCATAATAACGCTAGCTAGGGTCAATTTATGAGACCGGTACATTGAAACAAATGATCCAGTTGTAGTAATCCACAGCTGATAATGAGGCTAAGTCCCGAAGTCCTTTGGCTTTGTATTCAACGGATTAAGTATTTGTATTAATTTAATGAAACGTGCAAGTGTTTCGTTATTTCATTAAAATTTTCTGGTCTATCTCTCGTGTGTGTTGGCTTTGGTAAAAGTCAGCTTTAAAATACTTGGTTGGGACGCGTTCTGGCTATCTTAGCAATTTTATATCTGTTTGTTACTCTTTCCCTCTGGTCATGAAAATAATATCTAAATTTGCTGTTACAGACTCTCTCATATCAAGATGCGTCTCTCCCATCTATTTCGGGGCCTGTTTCGATCCTATGCGTAGTCTAGCCGCCAGACGAGTACTCATAGCTTTCCGAGAAAGCTGTTTTGGGCTTCTTTCTTCTGTCCGCTAAAAAAAAGGTACTCTTTACCGCACAAACTGAATATTTCTTCTTTTTTTTTTCTAGTACTGGTTGGCGGCGCTTGTCCAGCCTCAACAGTTCGACTGACTACGAAGACTTTTGTGTCTTCAGGTTTAGGGAGACGATAGGGGGACAGACCCCCCCTCTTTTCCCACAGATGAGAAGAGATGTACCGAGTTGATTGTGACGTACCCTATAGTAATTATTTTTGGGACCGAAACGGGGGAAGTGGTCCCCCTCCCCACTCTAGTGGGACGGCGCGCGCACGATGCCGCTTAAGTTAAATTCAGAATACGGCTTTTGCTGATTTGTAGCGTAAATCGACCCCTTCCGTCAGAGGGGGAGGTGAGGCGGCCGGCCTCCCCAGACAAGCCAAACAATATATTTGGATCACATAGTAAATCAGATACACCACTAGCTGTGAAATGCAATTGCACGCGAGTTTTTTTTTTCAGGGTATAAAGTATTTGTACGCCATTCCAAATGATAATCTATACCTGCGCCAAATTTCGTTAAAATACGTTAAGTATTTATTGCGTTAGAAAATAATATCCATACATACAAATTTTCGAATCTATAACATTAGTTAGAAAGTTTGCATTTATGTATGTATATTTTCCAGGAGCTGTGTCACGGTTTGTCTCATGTAATGATACTTTTATTCGACGATTGTCCTATACTAATATTATAAGGCTCAATAGTTCGTTTGTTTGTTCATGCTAATCTCTGGAAGTATGTACTTGCTGGCCGCATTCGGAAAAATATTTCAATTTTAGATAGTCCGTTTGTCGAGGCAAAGCCTGAAAGGCTATACATATACCATCACACAGAGTCACTTTGTAAAATAACTAGCGACCGTGGCATATAGCGCTCTAGGGGGAGGCCTGTGTCCAGCAGTGGACGTCGTTCGGCTGACGATGGTGATGTTGAAAGTGACTAAGTGTTGATGTCTCGAGCTTACGCGAATTTTTCTCATTACAATGAAAGTACTTATACGTTTTTTGTCGCGGTGTATTTTATTATTTAAGTAGCCCGACGTTTCTGATGCTTTACAGTAACCGTGGTAACGGTAGTCCACCTGCACCACAATCACAGTTTTATTGTAATGAGTAGCCAAGTGTGATATGTCTGTGACGTCATGTCATGACGCGGGTGAAACAGCGAGGCGCTGCTAGTTTTCAAAATAAACCGCGCTACAATCCGTTTCAAACGTTTTATTGTAACAGTGCAGTAGTCAAATTAGTGGGCGGAATACACCTTAGCGTGGAGGTTCGAGTCCTGAAAATCGGTAATTTCTCGATGATAACTTCACCGCCAGGGGCAGCTATTTAAGCATTCACCGTTAAGTGCCACTTAGTGGAACTAAGAGCCTAATTACTGCGTATAGCATTCGGCTTCGTTACAGGCAAAATTATACACCCGTGCAGACCTGACGGAGATACGTACTGTGTAACAAGTGAGTGGAAGTGGCATGCGTAGAAATGGTGCCTATTGCATTGCTATTGCAATACTTTTGCCATTTGCAACGACGCATTTGTGTGAATTGGAATTTCCGTAACAGGTGCTATGTTTGTCACGTAACAGGTAAATCCACTCAATGGTACGGAACTCCAGATGAATACTACTCGCGCTTGGCCATTTTTTAAATTTGTGTTGTAACTCCAAAATTTTTCTTTTCCCAAGATGTACCGTAAACACAAAAGGTTTGCGAAACACTGAAAAGTAATATGGGAGGGTGGAGGAAAGGACAGCAACGCCTCGGCATAGTAATTGCGCAGATGTCCATGCACGTGGGTAGTCGTAAAAACTGCACTAATTTCTCTTTCTCCTACTATAGAAAAAAAAGAATTCGTTGAATGTTTTGAACAAGGCATTCCAACGGCGTAAAAATGTGTGAATATGTGAACGACGTAGAACAATTCAAAATTGTAAACCAAAACACCGATTCTTTTATCTTAGCGAGGGTTAACAAAACTCGGACCGTACGCACATTAAATGACCCAGTGAAGATTCCCACAAAACAACAATCACGCACAAAGCGATGCTGTTATTCACACAGTTAACTCTTTATTACATTATGCTATCTAATGTAAACGACCAAGATGAGATATACATGGTGTACCCAAATGAACAGGTAACACTTGTATTATTAAAGGTGTACCACTTTTGGTTACTTTATGACCTTCTCCGTCGAATTGAATTGAGTACAGCTCAATCAATTTCTTGAAATTTTATACATTAAGAAAAGTATTGACACATAAAAATGACTCCTATGTAATATATACATAGGAATATATAACAGATTTTTTATTTATACATCTTCTAATTCCATTCTGTTACATATTTCTTTTCGACACGTAAATGTCATTATGAAAACACTAGTCAAAGAAAAAAAATAAAAAAAACTAGTATAAAAATATAAACACCCTTTGTTACATGAAGGAGCGTACGCACAAGGTGTGCAAGTTACAAGTGCATAACAAAAGGCACAAAGAAGCAAACACTGGAGAGATTATCCCCATCTGCCATAGAGAAAGAGGTCGAAGACCTTATTGTCGAGTAACCCATAAAATAGAGCGATGTTTATACAAAGGCTTTTTCTTTTGTTGGCACTACTGAGTAGTAATATCAATTTTCACTTGCAAATTATTTATGAAGTTATACTTCTTTTAGCGCGTTAGGCGAAAATGATGAGTGTAAATTTTTACGTTGCGCGCGCACACCAGTTCGAAAAATCGACACCCTGAAGTTTAGCTATTGTCAACACTTTAGTGTGCTCTTTTTACGTCAAGTTTTTCATTTGCTATAGTATAGGGGGCAAACCAGAAATCAGGAACCTTTCGACGGCTAACGAAGCCCATGAACATCAGCATAATTGTGCCGATGCGTTCCCACCTTTTCTTTTATATATATATTTTTATCTTTTCCGCCGTGAACTAAACGTAAAATAAATAAATAAAAATCATATTTCATAAAAAAGGGTGAATTCATGATCTCTTACCGATGCCATATTTCGTTAAATGTTAAAATGTCTTAACTCTCTTATGTGCATTGTAATAGACGTCAAAACATGATACAGTATGTGGCTATTAATATGATAGACCGTATCAATAATGATTTAGTTTCAATAGTATATGCCACGTGTGAAAGTTTGATGTTAGATTCTATCTAATTGCAACAGTATATATATAATGCCTGATTTTGGTTGGCTCATGAAGCCAAGAGATTGTTAACCTTATTGGTTGAGTGTTGCTTTTCAGAGCTCTACTCCTTTTAACTTTTATTTCTCTTTTTGTTGAACACTATATTATTCAAATATATGTAATGTAAGGAATGAAGGAAAATCAACACAATGAACGAAAACAAACAATAACTATATATATTAAGGGACCATCCAAGTTGCAGCTGGGAGTCTACCAGATAGGACTTCATACACTCACCTTTTTACTAGCCAATAACAATTGTTCGTGTAGTATTTTAAGTCTGTCCTGGATTGTGAATGTGGAAAGACCCATTGAAATAAATGTATATGAAAATCTACCTAAACCATTATAGTCTCTTTACCCCTAATAATCCTTCTATTTTAAATAATATTGTGACAACTGGACCCATTTGATATATTGTTTTAACATTACATTTCTATGTTATCCCTGATGAACACTAGTGCTCTGGCGGTGAACAAGTTTAACCAATGATAGTGAAGTCCAAGGTTCGAGACGTAGGTTGTGCTAAAATGTCTTTGGTAAATTTTTTTTCATTTATATTAGTAATTCTAAAAAGAAAGTTGTCTTACTACGTTTCGTATAACTAAATAGTTTTACCTCTGTCGTGTGGTCTAAGACACAGGCGTATTTTTTCATTTTACCGGTCCGGTATTTTATAGCATAGGGGGGCAAACGAGACATCGTAGCCATTTAGTAAGCACCGACGCGTACTAAGATCAGCTCATTGATATAGACGCGTTGTTCTTTTAACCCTTTCTTCTCATACGTCACCGGACACTTACGAACACGTACGAAACGCGACAGCATACACTTTACGGTGGTATCACGTAAGCAGGAGCTAGTACCAAGTTGTGCTGACCCGATTGGGCTGCAATGCCGCAATTATAAAATTTCTGTAATTTAATTTCGAAAGTTAGTAACAAGACACTGGAATGTTTTTATTCCCCGACACAAACATTAAAACGTCATTTATTGGACTTTACAAAGAACTAGAGCGCCATTGAAAGGCGGGACTCGATGTGCCTCTATTGCTACGAAACTACGAGTTGTATATGCCTCATTGACAAACCCTGTAATATATTACTGTGGTCCAATAAATACTTATTAGGTAACCGCGGTAACCAACTTTATTAGAGTTTACACGAGGCACCCGCATTGATTTACAAAAGTATCAAGATACACTATTTCATACTGAACTGTCATTGTAAAGCACCTGTGAGTGTGAATAAACATATCATTTTGCAAAGTCAACCTAACGTGCATGATATTAAGTCGATTTTACAAAACAGGTTTTATTTGAAAGGAGTGCATAATCAAAACATACTTTTTGCAAAGTTAACCTAACGCGCATGATATTGAGTCGTTTTTACAAACTGCATAACTTGACACGTGCACATCTATTACGCGGACAATTCTGAGACGCCGTGTATCTTTATATTTTTGTAAATTAATGAGCACGCGGTATTATATAAAAATAAGGAGTAAAATCACATGAAACAGCAATCATGCAATACAGTGTAACGCGTTACCGTGCATACGTTGCTTCTACTGCAGATTCATGTTTGTTCTTAAAGACTCTTGTCGGAACACAGTTGTTCACAGCAATTTCTTAAGTAGCTCAAATTTACCTTTGATCAGAAGACAAACTTAATTTTTTTAAGATTTTTTTTTTAAATATTTCTGTATGCACGTTTGACTTGAAGTAAGTTATACTCGTAGAAACCGACGAGGACAATTCGAAAAGTGTGATCGGGCGAGGCAAACTTTTTTTTTTCTTTTTTTGTTTTCGGAGGGACTTAATACTGGTTGGCGGCGCTTGTTCAGCCTCAACAGTTCGACTGACTACGAAGACTTTCTTTTTCTTCAGGTTTAGGGAGACGATAGGGGGACAGACCCTCTCTTTTCCCGCAGATGGGAAGAGATGTACCGGGTTGATTGTGGGCGTACCCTATAGTCATTATTTTTGGGACTGAAAAGGGGGAAGCGCTGCCCCTCCCCACTATAGTGGGACGCGCACGATGCCGTTTAAGTTGCGGTGTCGTGGATAAGGATAATTGAGCTCGTTTAATGTTTGGCTTATCTGAGGAGGCCGGCCTCCTCGCCCCCCCCCCCACTGACGGAAGGGGACGATTTGCGCTACAAATCGGCAAAAGCCGTATTCTTAATTTACTTATTATAAGAGCTCTCTAGAGTCGCGTTATTTTATTTCTATAAATCTAAGCTCTCAACTTACGGATTCGAAGCCGGGCTCGTTTCCGTAAGCGGTGTGTAAGTTTGACTTTCTGTCAGTCATATGTTATAACTGTGTCACTATATGTAAGATTTCATCGCTCGACCGGTACGACCGGTGTATATGATATTGGTTCTAGCAGTAAAAGCCGACCCAAGGGGGCCTGAAGTGTGTGTCGGGCTCAGGTCGTGAAGCGCTAGCTACTACCGACTAAAAACTGCTATCCATTAGTTGAACCTATTGGCATTTTACAGCAAGAGCGTGTCTTGGTGTTTCTTTGTTTGTGTTCTTGTACGGACTTAGCTACTGCTATCGCGATCGCGTCGTTAGCGTCGTGCAATACGTGCTTCGGCCGACGGTAACGGGAGTCGATCGATTTCGACGTTTGGACGATTAATTTATTTTTGTGATTAAGGGCACGGTCAAAGAACTTTTCAGACAGCTCTTTGAAGTGTCCTTTTACCGAGGTCAATTGAAAGTCACAATGGTCGATGTTTCGGAAATACCACGGGCATCCAGTAGCCTTGCGTAAGAATCTATTTTACATTTTCTGCAAACGTTCTATTTGGGTAGGGGATATGCTGCACTGCAATACGACAGGATCGGTCGAATGCATGTAATATACAAAGTGAGCTTATGTCTATACGCCACTTTGCTCTTTTTGTTAAATAAATAAAGTGGATAAAGTTTAAAAAGGACATATCGTGCCTTTTTCAGAACGTTATCTATGTGATTCTTGAAGCTCATTGACCTATCGAGAGTGGCTCCCAAGTATTTCACCGTCTCTGCTCTAGGTATCTCGTTTCCGTAGAGCAGAATGGGAGGCATGTTTCCTCGTCTATGCGAGAGGTGGTTTAGTGAGAAGTGTATGGACTTACTCTTCTCCGCATTAACCTCTATTCTCCATTTTAAGAACCATTCACCGAGTTCGGTGACGGCTTTTTGGAGTAGTTTGGCTCCATAGTATCTAATGTACAGTGCGGTGCCATCCGCGAACATCGCCAGCTGGACGCTGGGGTGTCGCGGTATATCGCTAGAGTACAGATTGAAGAGGGTGGGAGAGAGGACCGATCCTTGCGGACAACCGGCTCTGAGGGGACGAGGGGAGGACAGGGTGCCCTACACTCTGTAGCGGAACTGCCTGTTTGGTAGGTAGCTGTTTACTATAAGTACCAACCTGTCAGGCAGTCCTAACTGGTATAGTTTGAAGATGAGGCCTTGATGCCAAATCTTGTCAAACACCTTTGCTACATCAAAGAAGACAGCGCCCGTGCCGCGTGGCCGGCCCTGTCTTTTGAGTCCCGATAGTACGTACTCCGTGAGGCGATGTACTTGTTGTGGGCAGCTGTGGCTGTCGTGAAATGCGAACTGTTCGTCTATAAATAGGTTTTCTCTCGTATCACGGTTTTAAGGCGTGCGAGAACTATTCTTTCATAGATTTTACCTAACGAGCTTATGAGATAATGGGCCGGTAACTAGTGGGCTCCACCTGGAGTTTCCCCGGTTTGTGTATGCCGATAACTATGGCTTCCTTCCATATGTCAGGGAAGGTGCATTGCGCCAGAAGGGCGTTATAAATGCACACTAGGAGGTGTATAATAACGGGAGGCAGCTGTTTTAGCGCCTTATTGGTCATTCCATCGGGCCCGGGGCCCTCTTTGAGTGAAGGTTCTTTATTAGATCCTTTACTTCTTCTGTGTCCGTCAGACGTATGATCTCATCATCATCATCCGGTGGCACAGCCAGTCGGGCCGTTACTATACTTTCCACCTCTTTTATGTGAGACGGGTCTGTGGGGAGGAGGGTGTAGGAGTGCATTGACTCTCTAGTCTGTCGGCTAGACACTCCGCTTTTTCGTCATCCTCTAGTGCAGGTAATCGATTTTAGCGATTTAGTGGTGGCATTTGAGCTACCGGTTCGGATTCCATAGCACTTGCTAATGGCCAGTAGGCCGTGTGAGAAGGAGATTGTTCGCTGACGAAGTGATCCCATCTCCCGTTTATGAACTTGGGTATAGCCTTTTTGACTTCTCTTTCGAGTTGTCGGATGGCTTGCACACTTCGCCTCCGTGACGATCGTATAGACGTTTCACCGCATTTTTTCAGAGAGAGCTAAACGGTCCTCTGGGACGGTGGAGATCTCTCTTGATGTTTCTCCTATTTTTCTAACCAGAAGTGCGGTGACTTGGCCGAGGCCGCAATAGCAGCTTGAGGAGAGTCTATACTGTCTGGGATACTATCGAGTTCACTCGATTTGACGTTAACTAAATTATCTTTTAGTAATTTATAGTCGATGATCTTTTTCTTTATTTTAACATTTCTACTGAATCTTTTATACCCTATTTCTATTAAAACGAGTCTATGGTCCGAGTTAAGCTCTTGTAACGTTTCAGCCGTCTTTATGACGAGTGAAATGTTTTTAACCAGTGCTATATCGATTATACTCGGTGAACGTATATACCCGTTATAGTTCGGAGTATGGGTTGGGATGTACGGAGCGTTGATGATGATGTTACGATCATCGACATATTTTCTAAGGACAGTCCCGCGACTGTTGTTATATCTATTGCCCCAGGTCACGTGGTGGGCGTTGAGGTCCCTAGCTAAAATTATTGGATCATCTGCGTTTAAATTTTCGAAAATAGCAATAAGGTCGCTAACTAGAAGCGGTTTTGAGCCTGACTGATATGCCTGAGAGACAATGGTGATGAGCTGATGGCCCGCCATGCATAGCTTACATAGGGATACTTCTAGATTTTCTAGAGGGCGCGGGTCGAGTGGGATACAATGAAGAGACCTCTTGTAATATATGACTGTACCCCCACGACGGAATCGGGTCCTGTCGTTTCGAACAATATTATAATTACAAATACGCGGATTTGAGTGGCTAGGCTTTAGGAACGTTTCCTGCACTAGTAGGATGTCTACTTTATGTTTCGGGAGGAAATCCCGCAACTCATGGATGTTGGACCTAAGGCCCTTTGCGTTAAACGACACTAGTCTTAACGAGTTGGGTTTTATCCTTAATCGTCTCGACCAGCGCGTGATGGTCCTCCAGATCCTGAAGCTTCTCAGACATGGAGCCAAATCTTACTTTATTCGCAAACACCTCACCTCACGTAGGTCAAATGCTCGCTGGAAATTCGCTAGGAATTCCCAGTCGGCGGCTATGTCCTCTCCCTTGCCAACCTGAGGGGGCATTTGGGGCTGATGCTGATGCGTCTTTGGCGTCAGGGACATCAGGGGCACAGGAGCCGGGGCCTTTTGACCCCTCTGTGCCTGGGGCCTCGGGGCCTTCTGTGGCTGCTGGGGTGTGGTAAGGAGGGGCCTCGGCGCTGGATGTAGGCCCGCGGCCTTTTGCGGGCGGAACCACGCGTTGGTGGTGGGTATGGGGGCGGGGATGAAATCATCCTGCTTTCGTATCGGGCGCTTTTGCACCTGAGGGGCCTTTTGTCCCCTGGGCAGCGGCTTAAGGATACCCTGGGGCGTAGGTACCTTCCTCTTAAAGAATTTAGGGGCCTACGGGCAACCTCCGTAGTTGGCCGTGTGACCAACTTGTCCGCACAGCACACATGCTGGGGCTCTTTGGAGGTACTGTCCCTTAGACAGTCTGCCGTGCCATGGTCGCCCACGGCACTTGAAGCACCTTTGGCGTCCGTAGCAATTGCGTGCCGAGTGCCCATGCAGCTGGCACCGGTGGTATTGCCCCGGTGCCCTCCTCTGAATCGCTGGCTCTATACGCCATGTAGTCAGTCCGCATATCGCCTTGACATCGTGTGTCGCCTTGTTCTCTGGAATCAAGGGAAGAATGACTAGCACCATATTGTATGGTACGTTCGCCTTCTCGTCACCACTTTTTAAGTGACGGTACATCCGGTGTACCTCCAGTACCGGGATGTTTTAGTTGACTGGGCCAGCCGTCACTCTCTCTTTGGAGACCTCTGTCGGGATTCCCTTAATCACGAACCTAAGGAGGCGTTCATCCTCCAGGGCGTAGGTATGATACGCGATATTTCTATAGCGAAGAAGGTCGGTCAAGCGGCGGTGTTCGCCGGATGACGCTGTGTTTACACGGACGCCGTTTCTTACAGCGCCCGCTGATATGTAATTGATGCGCTCGTGCGAGCACATATTTTTTATCTCTCTTTCACTCATAGCCAATTTCGTGTAGTTAAAGAAATTTTATTTCAGTTTTATATTTAATTAAATCACAGTTTTATACAGAGAATATTTTAATTACTTCCTTAAGTGTTGAATAAATTATAACACCGCGTGTAATTTTAAACAGCGCTTAAAGACTCGGTTGTTCTCGTTACAATCTCGATCGTGTTATATTACACTGACCACCGGGGTGCTTCATTCATTCTTTTTTGAATTAATAATATAGGGTTGTACCCCACTGCCGCTTCACTGCTCTTGTGATCCGGGATTACATGGCGTAGACGAGTTTGGTGCTTCTAATCAAGAGTTACATTAATTTTAAGGGGACATAAAGCTTTTGAGTTTGAATTTCTAACCAAATAGGTTTTATTGCTAACTTTATTATTTGACTTGCAGTCCACCCCGGCTTCGCACGGATTTTTCACAAAATATGGCAAACATTTATTGATTTATAAGAATATAAAAATTATAAATTGTAGTTTCGGCCATGAAAATATTACAATGACAGCAAATAAATTTTTGACAGAATAACGTCTGTCGGGAGAGCTAGTTGTCAATAATTTGTGCAGCTAAATGAGAATTTACTTTGACACTTTCTTCACATTTATGTTACGTTGCCAAAGTTTTTATAATGGTTAAAGCGTTTTAAAAAATGTTATATTGCTTATGTTCATCGCCGATAATGTAGGAATCTAATGGCAAAAGAGCTTTTTAGCCGCTGAGGTAGATTCGGAGACAATTCAGTATAAACAAACAAACAATCAAATGTTTTCTCTTTATCACATTAGTATAGATACGCGAGAAATGAAATTTCGAATACCTACATTATGTTTTATTTTTAAAAAATAAAATAAAAGTTAAGTGTTTTATTTTAAGCTGTTTATATAAAATTTTAAAGAAGTTAGATAAATACATACCCAAGCCTATCATTGTTTTCATATAGTGTAATATTATTTTACAATAATTCTTGTGAAATTAATTTGGGGATAAGGAAGTTAGACTCGATAGTAAAACACTCTTATAACATATTTTTTGTTTAATTTTAAACTTTAATATACTGACTATAAGGATGACATTACAGACTCTATTAGACAATGTTTCCATAGAGAGTGATTTCTTAACTCTCATAAGTTATGAGAATTGCAATCTGTAGGTCATTGACCTCAATGAGAAACGATCAACGAAGGATTTGGATGTAATCTTACGATAATACGTAATACAAGAGGTGATTGTAGATAACGGAACCTTTTTAAAAATAATTACGTATGTAGATATTATTATAAAAAATAATATTTAGGTATTTAATATTATAAATATAATTACAGGAAATTTAGAGCACTTAGTAAATAAATAAACATGAGTGTATTCACACTGAGTAATAGAATACATCATTTATTCCTTAAATCATTTCGTTTAAAAATCATCAAAATTGAAGATCCTTTATTATATTACAAAATTTTGTTCTATTATTAAATTTATTAATGTTAATATTATTTTTATATTTGTGAAATTATATCAGTTTTATATTTCAGTATTTTTACTCACCCATACTAGGTATTTAATTTTGATGATGGAAAATAATAATAATAATAGGAAATCAAAAGCAATATAGTAAAATTTATTTCATGTGACGTTAATTTTTTTTATAGTATGAGGTAAAAATGAGCACATGGACATGAGATAATCTCATGCAGATGTCTTGCGCTCTTTGCCTTGTCCCTCTCAAATGACCCCCAGGAAACACACGATCCGTACGAAACTCTACAGAAGAGCTGCGGTATCGTGTAACCGAGAGGTACCTCCTCAATCGTGCTGGTCAAATTCACACGACAGGGATGTGTTCTATGTTCTGTGTGCTCACATGATAGAAGCCATGTAGTGACAGTTATGCTATCAAGTTTCGTGTGGTTTGTGAGTAGCCGGTGACCCAGTGAGGACGATAGGCCATAGGGTGCAACGCATCAGTATATCCACATATAAACTCATAAAAAAAATCTGGATGGATTTGGCAGAATTTTATCGCAAACATAGATTACCTACTTTTTATACCGGAAAGAATTATAAGAAAGATATTAAGTAGATAAAACTTCTAGTTAGTATTTTAGAAACAGGGAGTATTTTAGTACAAATTCTGGTTTTACGGTTCTGTAGTTTTAAGGGTCGCGTGGGGTTTCTTCTTTAATTCAGTTCATATCTATGCGGTTTTTATATTACGTTAACCTCCTGGCAAGTGTTCGTTACCTTCCCCTGTACAATTTTAATTTGAGCCTTTTAGACTCATAATTTAGATTTTCCAATTAATAATCCCGTAGACCTTCACACAATTCTACAATTCTACCTGGTGTGCACACAACACTCAATGTACGGCGCGATAAGGAACTTTTTTCCAATAAACATTTCTTAATTATTAATTGGAATAATTAATTAAGAATAATTAATTGGAAGATAAATATGCGAACTTTCCAAAACTTCGAAACTTTGTACTGTTTATCACTAAACAACATAATTATTTGTTACGATTATTTGTTTTAAACTAAGTGTTGTAAACGACGAAAACTTATTACTCCGCTGGGCCATTGAAGGGGAGGAGGGAAGGAGGACATCGCGCCTGCACAACAATTATGCTTATGATATAGTGTAATAAACAATGTTTATGGGCTTCGGTAGATATAAAACTGCTTCGATCGTATGTTTCCCCCCCTGTAATATAAAGAAACTTTGAAAGTAGCACACGTCGTAGCACATAATTACCTTACACGATGTAAATTATGAAGTATTTTAGTCTACACACGCCTTTACACTTTAAACTTTTGGTCATTATCCACCTACACCAAAAATAATTTTCACTCGCATTAATCTGGTACAACAAATAAAACGCTTTCTAGCGGTGATCAAGTTTGACCACTGATAGTGAAGTCCAAGGTTCGAGACGTAGGTCGCGCCGAAACGTATTTGGTTTTTCGGTTTTCATTTCTATTAGCAGTTCGGAAAAGGGATGTTGTTGAAGTTTTATCTCTGTCGTGTGGTCTAAAGCACACGCGTATTTTTCTCCTTTTACCAGTCCACTACACATAGGGCAATTTAAATAAATTCCAGGCACGTACTTCCAGCCTATAGTACTATTTTTTATAAGAAAACGTTTTTACATTGTCTAAGCTACTAATGTTTATGCTACTGCCAGCTCGTGCCCAAAAGGTAAGGTGGTAGTGCCATGCTGCTTTGCAGCCGAATTTCGCCGTCACGATCGGGAGGTGCCTCTCACTTACATGAAATGACAGCTATATTTAAATGGTTGTTCTTCTGTAACGACATATTTTTTTATAGAATGGGGGGCAAACGAGCAATCGGAGCCTTTTTAAGACTGCAGACGCCCATGAACATCCACATAATTACTATGCCGAAGCGTTGCCCTCCTCCGTCCCTCCCAATGGGCCACCGGCTACTCACAAACCACCCATGATGTCACTTTAAGGCGGTATTATGTGTAATATAATAAACTAAAAAAAGTATTATTACCGATCAGACGTAACGATTTGGAAGCTCTAAATAACAATTGAATAGATGTCGTGCACGCATATGCATATGTAGAACCAAAAGTATAAGCCATCGACGAGTTGAACGTAAGAAATTTTATCTTCTGATTGGATGGAAAGTTTTTCGTTAAAAACATTGCGATTTTCCCGATTTTTCGCTATCTATTTGACTGAAGCCATGACCTACAACTGTTTTTGTACCTTCGGCAACGTAAAACCTGGGGAATATTCTAGAGTATTCTCAACTTGGGGAATATTCTAGAATATTCTACTATGGCACGTTTAGCGAGGAAGAATCTCGCCGTAAAGTAACAGCTATGCTGTGGCGTTTCGTGTACTTTGTGGCACGTCGAAGAACAACGTGCAACAATTATGCGGATATTTATGGGCGCGCGTAGTCACTAACACTTTAAGCGCTCGTTTGCACATTCATTTGTACACATTTTTTATTTCTTTTATTGTGGGCCAATAACAAAGATGGGATGCAAGGCCACACGTCATTTCCGCTTTTGTTACTCATATTCTACAACTGCAAACGTTCTTTAGCAGTTAAACGGGTGTCAAATGTCAAGTCAATCGTCAGATATCCAGAGGTTAAAAAGAACATGTGGTTGCCACACACAGCGATCATTAAGATTTGCCATAGGCGCGCATATGTCACGCGTGTCTACACACGCCACTACACTCTCAGTAGCATGGGTTTGATATAAAGCATAAACGTACTTAGTAAAGATACTCCCAAACTGTCAGTAGATACATAAAGTTGTTTAGTGCAGACGAACTATAAGGGTTATTTCTCAGACGGTTTACTCGGAGAGTGTGGGCACCGTATTTGAAATTTGGAAGGTTATAGATAGTTAAATGGAGATTCCAAAAATATTTTATGATTATGCTATTACTATGCGCTAATCGTCGGTTATTATTTATAGTATACAAAGACAAATGAGCTGTCAGAGACTTAAGTACCCACACCCATGAACATTATACATACACAAATAATTGTTATGTTAATGTGTTGTCCTCATTCCCAGAGCTCATACGCACGTAGTGCGATCTAGCTTTAATTTTAAGGCGTATGAACAATATGCCTCCACGTTCGTGCCGAACCTGTTACTGTTAGGTCTCGATTCTGTGTGTGTGTGTGTGTGTGTGTGTGTGTGTGTGGGTGTGTGGGACATTACTTTCATGATTTTAACATCAAAATGATTATACTTACACTTCAGTAAACATAAACGTTGTCTCTTAAATGCAACACTTAAGCATTACTTTGCGAAACAAAATAGTCTCATCTCAACGCTTGAAATTACTTCTGTCAAATGCATGTCTCATTCTGTGTATCTTGGTAAAGTTATCACGTTTTAACACGTTTATATCAGCTCGATCCGAATGTAACGGAATCTTAAAGCGTAATTTTCATTAAATTTACGAAGTATGATTACTTACTTATTTGGGGACGATATAAAATCAGCGTTGTGGTTTTCACTGTCGGGATGTACCACAACCATTAAACTGTGCGGTTACCTCTTAAGATTAGTTACACTCTTGAACACTTTCCCGTAATTAGTCTTGTGTATTATAATGATGTTAGTTATTGTAATAGGTAGAGCATAGCCGCATTACAGCGGAATCGGGCCGGCGTCAACCACGATATTATACCGACGTAGTAGTATAGTAGTAGTATCTTCGATGTCGCATTTTGTGCGGCTTATGAGTATTAGGTGATTCATTAGAGGGGAGGGGACGCATCGGTGTAGTAATTATTATGCGGATGTTCATGAGCGTCGGTAGTCGTAAAAAAGGCGAAACGATTTCTCATTTGCCCTCCATTCTATAAAAAAAAATTACTATCAAAGTGGCCTGTACAATTTAAAATTAAACAACAATGTAAAATTAAATTTCCTGGACTATTTTTTGGAGACAATTTTTTAAGCAGCTATTACATTTTTATTTATATAACACTGTTTTTTTATCTCCATCATAGTACCAGGCTGATTGCTAACTAGCTGAAACGACAAACTTAAAGAAAGGTAGGCAAACAAAATTTGTTTTCGGTAGCTCAACGGGCCATTGAACGTGCTATGTTGGGTATTTCTCTGTTCGACAGAATTCGTAACGAAGTCATAAGGCAGAGAACTAAAGTATCCGATATCACGCGACGAATAGGCTCGCTGAAGGTCCAATGGGCTGGTCACACACTCAGAAGAACTCAATGGGACACTAAATTTCTGGAGTGGAGGCCGCATTTACGAAAACGAAGTGTTGGTCGACCGTTCACCAGGCGGAAGACGATCTCCGTGTAGTGGCCGGTCTGGGGTGGATGCGAGTAGGAGGAGATCGGTCGTCTTGGCGTTTAAGAAAGAGGCCAATATCCAGCAGTGAACCGATAAGGGCTGATCGTGATAATGATGATGAAACAAATTTTATTACATTATATTCTATCATCTTTTCGAAAACAGAATGTCAAATTTGAATTTATTCGAACTGATAGAATTTATGTGAGGGGACCTACAATTTTCTCTGCTGTAAATTTTCTCGACAATGGAAAGAAACAAGATTCGTGCGGTGATAAATTTTACGTTTTAAAATTTAAAATAGGTAATACTGCTCCTGTTGTGAGTACAATTCACACCCGGGTCACTGATTTTAAACGTGGGAGACATAGCTGCGAAGACGCCAGCAGATCTGGCCGTCCAAATGAAGTCACGAATCCGGACATGATTAAAAAGATTCAAAAGATCGTTTTGAATGATCGGCGCTTAAAGTTGCGGCAGATAGCAGAGATGGCAAGCATTTTCTCCGGACGCGTTTTTAACATTTTGCATTGAAATTTGCGGATGAAAAAGTTTTGCTCACGATGGATGCCACGTTAACAAAAAGCTACTTCGACTGGACGATTCGTCGGATTGTTTGGCGCTGTTTAAGAGTGATACTGACGAGGATATGTGATACTACTAGACGAAACATGGATACGTCATGATACTCCTGAAACAAAAGAACAATCTAAGCGGTGGACTGAGAGAAGAAAACCTGCACCGAAGAAAGCAGACACGTTTTTGGACAAAAGACTGTTTGTGGGATGCTCTAGGAATTATTTTATAGGATTATTTGCAAAGAGGAAAAGCAATAAATGGAAAGTATTATGCAAGCTTGCTGCGAAATTTTAGTGAAGAAATCTGAAAGGAAACGGTCTCATTTAGCCAAAAGAAAAGTTTTATTCCATCACGAAAACGCGCCTGTGCACTCTTGAGGGGTTGTAGTTGTCAACCTCCATGAATTGCTCACCCCATCCCCCCTATTCCCCAGATCTGGCCTCGTGCGATTTCCACATATTCTCGAATCTCAAGAAATGGTTGGGTGGCCGAAGATTATATCCAAATGGTGTAACGGACTAAATGCATAGACGTAGAAGGAAACTACCCTGAATAATAAAATTGTTTTAAATTGATTATTGAATTTTTTTTTGTCGTTTCGAATACTTATCAATCACCTCTCGCATCTCCTAATGACATCCCGACACAATTAAGAGAAAATAAAAAATAACGAACGCGGAGGGTGCAATGAGAATAAACGAGTCCCTTTGACGGATACGAGTGAGTAATTAACAATCTGTGGTAATTAAATCGAATCAAAGTAAATGTAACGAAGCGTACGTCACATGCATCAGACCAGAACCAGTTACAAGGTATACCAGCAAGTGCTTCCTGAGTCTGGGTGCGATAAAATAAATGAATGTTTTTCCTGTTTGGTAGAAGCGTGCGAGGTAGACTTAGTGGGTAGCTTAGTTGAGCTGTTACCACCGTTGTCATCGTATTGTAATCTGTATGAAATCTTTTATACATATACTAGAGATCCATCCCGCTTCGCGTGTGAGCAACAGGAGTCAAATTATACCTCTTCCCCTCCAATGAGCCACCTGAAACTAAACAATACGCGGCAACATAGCTGTCACTTTGCGGCGGTATTGTATGAGTGGGCTAACGCCCGCTACTAAACCTTGAGCAATCGGATCACCCTCTTTATACAATAGGGAGGCAAACTCGAAATTTGCGCCGTATGGTGACTACAAATGCCCTCATTAACATCCATGGTGGTGACATCTGAGGTGAAACCAGACACCTTAGACGGAGTCAATTGAACTGAGAGGGCTACTGTCTGCTCACCTCTTATAAGAAGAGGGGCTTAAGAGAATAATTTTTGCTCTTTGTACCCCACTTATAAGAAGGAAACTGGCAACTGGCGGAAGCGCTCATACACTCGGGTCAAGGGGCGAGGATGGGATCCTCTTGCGATTGCACTTTAACGAAGTTGGAGGGGTTGTCTTGTGGTCCGGGGCAACCCTGCTATGGAGGATGCGTCGGTCCCTTAGAGGATCCGGGTTGTTGTTTCGGGGCACCAGAGGGACACTGGTGGCGCTCGCGGAGGTTTTTGTGGGTATTCGGCACTATAATCTGCCGCGAGCTTCACACAAAACTGGACCCCACTAAGGGCCGGTAAAAGGAAGGGTACCTCTTCATCATGAATTTTTTTTTCGGAAGGACCTAATACTGGTTGGCGGCGCTTGTCCAGCCTCAACAGTTAGATTGACTACGAAGACTTTTTGCCTTCAGGTTTAGGGAGACGATAGGGGGGACAGACCCCCCTCTTTTCCCGCAGATGGGAAGAGATGTACCGGGTTGGTTGTGGGCGTACCCTATAGTAATTATTTTTGGGACCGAAAAGGGGGAAGCGGTCCCCCTCCCCACTCCAGTGGGACGGGGCGCGCACGATGCCGTTTGAATTGCGGTGTCGTAGATAAGGATAATTGAGCTCGTTTAATGTTTGGCTTATCTGTGGAGGCCGGCCTCCTCGCCCTCTGATGGAGGAGGCGCTACAAATCGGCAAAAGCCGTATTCTTAATTTATTTGTTATTAGAGCTCTCTAGTGTTAGGGACATATAAATTATTTCATGTACTGGTTATGAGACAACAAGAGAGATAAAAAATGTGTGATTGCACCTCTCTCTTGTCCCCACAGTAGTATACGAACTCGATTTCGTAACGCTCACGTCTCGCATTCACCAGGTTACTATCCTAGTCGAGTGTACGTCTTCACGCAAACTAGATAATAACAATTAATTTGTCTGCATATGTGTACAATTTAGAAATATACAAATGAACTTCTAAATATCTAGTTGACTGCGTTTTTGGTATAGTTATATGGGTGGCTGACCATGGTCACAATTTTATTGTGAATGTTATGTCAAATATAGTGGGGGCAGATCATAGTAAATAAGTTTTTTCTATATAGGGGCAAACGAGAGAGCCTTTTTACGTCTACGGACGCTCATGAACGTCCACGTAATTACTAGGCCGATATCCATATAACTGGTATAGTGAGTGGTGGCCCTCCTTCCCTCCTTCAATGGGCCGGCTACGAAAAGAGGAAGAGGTACCCCCGGTCGCGCCGGTTTAATTCGACTGTGACACAACATAGCACTACCTCTTATCACTGTTACAAAACTAATGTCGATCAAATATCAAAAGCCCAGTAATTAGAATTGACGATATAGTCTCTGACATAAAGCGTAGTTTACAAGTGCGATCTTAACTTAAAACTTCAATCTTTATTGCTATCATGAGTACAAAAATGTTACATTTTTATATGAAAAACATAATACCCTATTAGGTCAACTTAGTATAAATTATACAATATTCAAAACAACAAACAATAAATATTAAAATGTTAGTATAGTATGTACTCAACATGACTTTTACACGTTCTGACTTGGTGTGTAATGATACATCAAAATGTAAGTAACGAGGCCCTTCTCCTCAATATTAAAGTAGCGTTCTCTATTCTTGTAACAATTTGGACTCATTCGGCCTGGGAATTCACTTGTTACTTGTTCTTCACCTTAAGCGCGGATTGTGAAATTCTCTCGTGATTTATTAGCCCTAGATTTTTACAACAGTTTTTAATTTTTCTTTTATTTATTTTTTGCGCGTATTTCATATTTTATACTCATGTATATGCTGTGATTAAAAAATGAGGTTAGTGTTATAATTTTTTGCCAGTCCCATGAACTGTAGGAGCGAGAGGCACTGGCGTCGCCAACAGTAGTAGGTCCCTACGAAAATTTTTTTTTCCTTGCGTTTATGTTCGTGTCGTAGGAAAAACAAACAATTTTATTACTTTTTTTTCAATAAAGAAGTCAAAACTTTGGTGATTCAATTTTTGCTTCCTCTTGCAAGAAACAAAAGAGTGTCTGTTATTTTGTGTGACATTTATGTCGCTTGATTTTTTTGAGGATCATTAAACAAACGATAAACCTCATTTTCATATGATAATTCCTATGTGGAGGATCCAGACACACGGTATGTGATAAGCCATGTTCAAGCCAACATAACTCGCGAGCACAAACATTATACGAATTACACCCTCAGCGGTCCTTTGCGATGTCCATTATTGTTATTAATATTTTTTAGCCATTGTGTTTTTCCTTTCTTTTAAGCTAAAAAAATGTTGTCCTTATTGTCAGAAAAAGGTTAACTTGATATCCTACGTCATAATTTGTCTATCCCTTTCATTACGAGTATTACATGTGTTTATGGGATGCATTGTGTGGATGACGCCTTGTGTGTTCATTCATTTCATTTTACTTCATAAAAATAATGAAATCTCATACAAGTTCCATTAAAATATTAGTTGACACCTTCTCCACATAATCTTCATCTGTACAAAATTTCAAACTCCTCAAAAAAGGAATAAAATTTAATTCGGCACGCTTAAATAATATTCGATATAGACAATGTTAGCACAGTAATAATTTTACCCAGCTACAGTTTCAGCAAGCAAGCTGTTAATTCGCTAAATCGCTAAAAGAGTTAAGCAAAATTGTGTACATCAATCGGGCACGTGGTACAAAAAAACTATTGTACTAACAAAATAATGAAATCGATTTTTTTTATTCCCTTCTAGTATCACGCATCCGATGTACGCAAATTAATTAGTTCCATCAATCATTTCTGAATGGTGACAGTTGGAGTCGGCCCACTGGTTTTGAAAAACTTCACTATCAGAATGCGTTGGAATAATATATGTAACTTGATTCCGTGTGCATTGTACTAACCCTCTCTGTGCTTTTGATTGTGCTCGCGCCTCACGCCCGGGCGCGCTTTGGGCGGAGATGTACGGGTAAAAATATTTGGAAGTATTCGTTTTATTAATTAAGTTTTAACAAGCGTGCCATCGCCGTACCCGACAGGCATAAAACAAATTTTAATTAGTAATTTAAAACATTAACCACCAAATTGAAAATTTGCCATTTAACCATTGGCAAATTTTTAATTTGGTGTATCAAATTATTAAGTTTAAAAATATGAAAAAATATTGCATTAAATGTTTTTTAGATTAGTAAGTACGATCCCATAAGGAAGTCCTGCCTTCGTTCTGCGTACTTACACCCATAACGAAGTCATGAAACAGAGAACTAAAGGTTCCGATGTCACGCGAAGAATAAGCTCGTTGAAGTGGCAATGCGCTGGTCACACACTCAGAAGATCAGGTAATAGATGGGCCTCTAAGGTTTTGGATTTGAGGTCATGTTTAGGAAAACGAAATGTTGGTCGTCCGTTCACCAGGCGGCAAGCCGATCTCCGGATGCGAGCAGCAGGCGATCGGCCGTCTGGGCGTCAATCTAAAGATGCCTATGTCCAGCAGTGAACCGATAAGGGCTGATAATGATGATGTGGATTATGTAACTATTAGCACTCCAAATATTATTAATGCGATACCTTATATGTGTTTGTTGTTCTCTCACGTAAAAATGATTGAACGAATTTCTATGAAATTTCGCACAGATTTTGATTGCAATCTAGATTTACTGCAAAAAATGAATATGTACTTTTTCTCTACGAAAGGTACCCTGGATATATAACAATGATTTGAATTTATTATTAGGATTAAAATATAATATAGCTTTGCCATAAATATTATACAAAATTTAAAATTAAAAATGGAACGTATTCTAAAATCATTGCACAACATTGCAGTCTTACAGTTTGAATGCACAAAGTTCTAGGCCGATAACAGTACAGTAATATCAAAGACAGAAACAAGAATAATTTATAGACACCACGGGAGAAAAGGCAATTTGAAATTGTTTCACGTCAAGAAAAAGGTAAAGGTGAATTGACATAGAAACGTACAAAATGTTTTGATTGTACAAAAAAATCGTCGTCAATTTGTTTCCAATATTGTTTCATGAATTTGAATATTTTGTGATGGGAATTATATTCATTGGCATCATATTTCAATTATTATTGCATTAGATTATACGAAGTTCATTGTGTTGATTTTGTATTTTTCTCATTATATCATTTAGTTAGTATAGTAATTTAGCCTACTTAAATATTAATAGATTATATGAATCTGTTAACATTACAATTTTTTATTACAGATATTAATTATTGAAAATCCACATAATTACTATTCCGATTCGTTGCCCTCCTTTCTCCCCCCCTCCCCCAATAGGCCACCGGCCACTCACAAACCGCACGAAACGCGTCACTGAAGATGTCACTTTACGGCGGTATTTTGTGAGCTAGAGGGTGTCAGATGTACTAACGTCGATTCATTAACTAATTAGTTAGTAATAATTAATTAGCAACTTTTATGCTTATTATAAAACAAAGTCCCCTAAATCTGTCTGTCAGCATCTTGTCTTTGTGATTTTTTTTCAAAATCTAGTTAGCGGATTTTTGTGCGGTTTTCAAGGGTGGATGGAGCAATTCCCGAGGAAGGTTTTAGTGTATATTTACTTAAAAATTTATTGATGGGCGAAGCATCAGTAAATAAATATTTCATAATTTACAATTAAAATTATTAACAAACAAAAAAACCGAAAACAGATAAATAGTAACATTTTTGAAAACAATAATACCGCAAGTGTCACCCAGACGCCATTCTTGTGACAGTGACACATGAGCAAAACACGTAAAAATGCTGAGTGGATTTGCATATGTATTGTGTTGCAGATGATAGTTTGAATATGACATCGATTCATCACAGCGGCGTGACAATACGCGCCCTATGCTAACCTTACGAACTATTTAAATGGATGTTGCTGGATGACAATAAAAACATTTTTAGAAAATGAATAGAATTCTGTATTCGAAAATTACTTGTTTAGTTTTCAATGAAATATTTTTCGTTCTACATAATAATTATTGAATTTTGTATAGTAAAGAATTAAAGTCTTATACACACATCAAAGTGTTAACAATGGATGAAAAATTATCAACAATTTCCAGATTGTTTACAAATTTGCACCATGGCCTGAAAAAGAATGCCTTTTACTACAAGCTTACTTTAAGTTTAGTTTTGTGTGTACTCACCGCTTCGGAGAGGCCTGATCGGGAAAAAGATTAATCCAGTTTGTGTTACTTGTATAATGTATTCATTCTTATTATCGTCGTCATCGGCGTACCTACACATAACATCACTATGTGATATCACTTCCTATCTTTTGTCTGCCCAAGAGAAGCCTTTCACAACTCACCAGAGAAGCAAAACACTAGTACTTGGCAATGGGAATTGCGGGTGCACAGTTTATAGTATATTTTTGACGACTCCCGACGCCAATAGTCATCTGCACCGTTGTCACGCAGATTCGTTGCCCTCAGTTCCTCGCCATGGTTTACTCAGCAGAAAATGTTAAAACTATTTCTCAATTTGAACACAAACCCTTGCGTGACTTACCACAAGATATTAATATATATTATTGATAATCGCACACTTCGAATGCAGACTTGTATTGAACAAGTTGATATGTGAACATATGTGGTGGCAAGAATATATTTATTTATTTATGTGTTAATAATGAATGTGTTATATGAATACACCGCTAAGGCAAACAAACACAAGGGCTCTCGCATACGTATGAAGTCCCCTAACAATGGTATTGCGACCATTGTGCAAACTCATTTGCATTGATATTATGTTATCCTGGTCATTCGCCGAAAATGTTGAGTATAATAGTTGTAGCTCACCCCGCACGATCGAGTCAGTGGACCGTGCTATTGATTAAAAACACCACGAGCAAACCTATACTAGACTAGCTGAGTCCTGCCGTTTCACCCCCGTAATAAATATCCCAAAGCATTCGGGATAATGTCTGAGTAGCTCGTGGAAAATTCAATTCTACGTTACGGGTGTGTAAAATTATACAAAATTTTGATTTTGTATAATTTTAAGTGTAAGCGCCGGTCTTGATTGAACCGTCTGGAGACTACACGATCGTGACAACATATCGCGTACAGGTAACATAATTTACACAATTTTATTTGTTTCAAACATTAACAAACTTTGTTACAAATTATTGAATAGTTCATTCATATAATAAACTGTGTTATTGACGTTGGCAAAATGACGATTCTGACACCTTAAAGTACACACGAAGAAGAAAAATAATTGACAGCACCAAACCTATTACAAATTATAAACAATATTGCACTTGGAAAACTTTTAATCTCAAAGAAAACGTAGATTTTTTTTTTACGAAATTTCAGTAACAACATTGATGTCTTAAGTTTAGCGAATGTTACTCATCACAATAAAACTACTTTCACGGATTTTTATCGCGATTTACTTAATTATTTAACAAGCCCAACGTTTCAGAAACTTTATCGATTAACCGATTAAAGGAATCGGAAAAAGTAAATGATCATAATTATTCTGGTAGTTTTAATATAATATGACATCAGGACACCTGTCATCTCAGTCCGCCCGTGGTCATAAATTATTAAATAAATCGCGATAAAGTCCGTAAAAATAGTTTTAGTATAATTTCAGTAACAAGTTTAAAAGCCGTATACTTTAATTTTTTAAAAATACAACATAAATGACTGAAAGGGACGTGGGCTGTCCGCAAGGATGAAACATGCAACAAACATAAATTGATGTATAAAAGTGGATCCGCTATGTAGTTACATTGCATTACATAACGTGACGTTCACTTATATAAATAAGAGACACAAGTTACCTAAGTCTTACAAAAAATATATCCAATTATACGATATCCCGAAGGTTCGGTATAAAAAGAAAATAAAAATTATGTTATTCCAGATTGTTATTGACATTTGTGATAAATAATATAAACTAGATTATACCATTAGTACAATATTATTTGATAAGGGTTAAGAGTTGAATTAACTGAGTTAATTGATATAATTGATGGGTCGCTGAGTTTGTTGCGCCGGTTCTTCTCAGGACAGGGTTAGGGTTGAACCGGTGGTAGTTTTTTTTACGGATGTTCAAAAAGTATAAAAGGATTTTTTTTAATTCTATTCTGAATAACATATGTTACAATTATAGCATGCACACGTTCGTTCATCTCACTAACAAGACGAACCGAAATAATTTTTATTTAAACTAGTACTTGTTAGAAACTTCTGGAAATTAAAGTGAAAGAAAAGAACAAAAGCTATTTTGCACCTTTGCTGAGATTTACATTATTTCATTCACAATATAACACTTAGAATTAACTTTTGTTTTGATTGTGAGAAAAAATAACCCCAAATTATATTCATTTCCACTCCACTATTGACATGCATGTGGTGTTACAATGTTTAATTATTACACTTTGAACTAGACCATTCTTCCCGCATGTGAATATAGGACGTAAATGGCGTTTAACACTGGCAATTCTTTTGTTTTGTGATGTATTCAAATGTGTTCTATAAGAATTGTTTTCTTTATAAGACAGAGACCTGAAGGGACAGCTGTTTTCAAAAGCACAGACACATTGCCCTTAAATTGACATGCCGTCACATTTTATGTATTTCTGTAGATCCGCAGGCGCAGGGGTGAAAGAGGACAAGAGATGCGTATATATGGGATGTTGTCCTCTTAAGCTCACACACAGATCCTTACAAGCTGGACATTAAATTAGTGAAATTAGGTATTATTAAAATCCTGATATCGTCTTGTAGCTATCCCGTCTGCGGGTGAGTGGGAATATCCCCGTTTAACCCTAAACTCAATCTTGTCGCCGATCTGGAATGCGATGAAGCTGTATATGACATCTCTTCGCTTCCACAACATTGATTCAGGCCTGAAATGGAATGCGAGCCGACGCGGAGTAGCATATTACAAGGAGTGTAGATTTCTGTTAGTTAATCGGAATCGCCATTCCGAGTACGAACTTAGAAACTACTACTTTCTAATATTTTTTTTACCTTTTGGCGTCTACCGACGCCCATAGACACTCGCATTATTGTCTTGCAGATGCATTGTCCTCCCATCGTCTTACCCTCCAATAGGCCACCGGCTACTTACAAACGGCACGAAACACGACAGCAAGGCTCTCTCTTTACGGCGGTGCCTTGTAAGCGAGAGGTACATCCCCGGTCGTGCCAGTTCAATTCGGCTAATCTGATTCTTAGTCTCTATATGTATCTGTCTGCTTTGTCTGTTTGGGAAGTCCTGGGTTCGAGTCCCGGGTCGGACCAAAGTGTTATTGGGATTTTTAAATTTCTAATGACAGTCGGTCGCTCGTATTGCCGGCCCATCGGAACAGAAGAATGAGGGAAGACGGAGTGCACCAGTGCCTGCGCACACACTTGTGCACTAAAATATATTCTGTACTCATCGTCTCTATAGCCGCCGTGTTCGCAATTCGGCCAGGACAACATTATCGTTATAGTATAGATATAGTATTGATTATTCAGATCAGTGCGCGTGACACCAAAAACACCCGGCTGTAAAAAATCACGGCTAAAGCTCGTATTTCACGCGCCACTTCACAATGTGAATCCGAATGATAACAAAGCGGGAAGCCATGCGCTTGAGGTGCCAGTTCTGTGAGTGTTACCTGCAGATACACAGCGAAATGCAAATATTTTTTTGTTACACAAACGCGAACGCCCCGACCAAACATGGATTGCTGTATTTTATATGTCATTAAAAGTTTATTCCATTGCTAGCTGATATATGACACCTTTTCTTTTTCTTTTGCGCACTGAGTTTTTTTTTTCGCTTGGTTCTCAGATTATGAACAATTAAATGAATGATAGCGAAAATCGGCTTATAAATCTTCAGACTTACGTTGTTGCGTTATCTTTGTGCTTATTTTGAGCATAACAATGCAATTATAGCCTACTACCAGTCCGTCCCGGTTTCCCACGAATATGTCACGAAATGTAGCTTCATTGATTAAAAGAAAAAAAAAACTCCTTTGATATTTTTTTAAATTTGGTTACATTGTGAAAGTTAGAATAGCCCTATGTTCTTCACATACTACTACTATACTAATTTTATAGAATTTATCAAATTCAGTAGTTTCGAAACCTATACAAAACAAACAAATAAAAAGAAACAATCAATCAAATGTTTCCTCTTTATAACATTTGCATAGAAGAGAAAATATTGGTGTATTAATTAATTATATTGGATCAGCTGGTGACGCGACCATGAGAGTTCTACTTTTAGGGTAAAACCACAAAAATATAGATTTCGAGAGAAGAGAAGCCATAGGCAGGCCTTGCTTTGTCATGTAATCCCGTATAAATCCCGTGTAAATTGCGCAAAAGAATTGAAGAAGCTTCGATTTAGACGGACGCACATCAGGCTGGCAATACTACACTATCTATGTTCAATCCATTACTACAATACTCTAAAATGCATCGTACCAGATATTGACTCAGAGGAACTTGGCCATAGAAATCTACTGCTGGCTCATAGCCTATAACACGTTAGTACATCCTCATTCCCTGGGATAATACGGCCGTGTTGAGAGTGTTTATTAATTAACAGATGATTTGTGTCGACATTCGAACGGAAATTAAAAAAAAAAGTTAACAATTCACGTGTACAAACTTCGTGTTGATTGTATCAACGGAATTATTGTATTCTCCGAGTAAACATTTTCCGTATTATTTGAATACAATTGGAACCCGCCAGATTCTATGTTTAAACAACACGGGAGTTCGTCATGACATACATTTATAAACACAAAATATATTCTGGAGTACTATTTTTTTAATTTTCAACTATGGACTTAAAACTATTTGAATTTCAGCCGTATTTTCTGAATTTTATTAGTAGCCGTCCGCAATTGGATTCGCGTTTCGTACAGTTTGCCGAGTAGCCGGTGGCACATTGGGGAGGAGGAGGAAAGGAGGGCAACGCATCGGCAGAGTAATCATGTGGGTTTTCATGGGCAAACGTACAGCTCCAATAGTTCGTACCATTACGCTATATAAAAAAGGTGTTTGTCTGCATGTGATCGATCTTCTCGAAATCTATCGAACGGATTTTGATGCGGTTTTCACCCATGGATAGAACGATTTCTGAAGACCGTTTTGGAGTAATATTTGCCTGTATTATTCGCATGCGAAGCTGGGGTGGATCGCTAGTCTATATTAATAATAAAAAACTCAAGACTTTGTTAGTTTGTACGAGCAAATCTCAGGCACTACTAGCCCTGATTGAAAAATAATATTTGTGTTGAATAATCCATTTATCGAAAAGGCTAGTATGTTATTTCTCTACAAGAACCTACCAATAATGAACATGAAACGCCAGTATGTCTCATATATAAAATTCTCGTGACCCAAATGTTGGTTACTCCTCCAAAACGTCTTTAACGATTTTTACCAAATTTCATATCCATATTCAGTAGGTCTCTATCGGCTTCTATCTACTTCTCAGACCACTGCTTGTTCCATCTGCTTAAATTGCATAGAAATAATTTATATGGCAAAACAACATTTGCCGGGTCAGCTAATTTATTGTATGTATTATTGTATATACCCAGTGTCTCTTGCGTTATCAAGACAAATCTAGAGGCACACATATATAAAATCCATCCACTCCCTCCGGCATACGTGCATAGTACATACTTACATGAAAGGAAAGGGGAGTCCTCAACAGTCGGGTAAATACAAATATTGGTAGCAAACTTTAGTTTGGCTTGAAGTGCCGCCGTAAAGTGACATCTTCAGTGTCACGTTTCGTGCGGTTTGTGAGTAGCCGGGTGACTGGAGGAGGGCAACACATCGGCATGGTAATTATGTGGATGTTCATGGGCGTCGGTAGTCGTAATAAGGCTCCGATTTCTCGTTAGCCCCCTATAACTATATATAAAAAGGTTTATTGTTGATGAAAATACATAAGTAGGTTCCGAATTGATTAGTTAAAAGTCCCTATTTTCAGTAACGGGACTACGATTTTTTTTACCCAACCGCACTAAACAAGCATATGGCGCGTGATAAATGAAAGTGGGACTACAGACTGTTGGGACACTGTCACAAGACAGTGACAGTGATTTTCTTTTTATATTTATTATGACAGTGATTTAAATCCTACTTTCATAATTGAAAATTACATTTTTACTTCAATGCGTCATAAAGAGGGTAATGTTTTTAGAGCATACGCGCCCAGTGTGTCGTGTGTACGCGCCCAGTGTGTCGTGTGTACGCGCCCAGTGTGTCGTGTGTACGCGCCCAGTGTGTCGTGTGTACGCGCCCAGTGTGTCGTGTGTACGTGTCGATGATGGTGTGATCGTCATCGTCTCGACTCTAGTACCTCCGTACACTAAAATTATTTAAAAGACTCAGACTCAGAATGTGGCAGATTTTAGACTCAAAGTAAAGGCCAATTTTTTTTTATCCATCCGATCCGAATGGTATCAAAATGAAGGGAATGGAATTTTCAATAAAGATTTCAAAAATATATTCATCAACTATTCTTAATTTTAATTTTAACATTTATCTGAAATGTATAAATATAAGTTAAGCCGACCACCTAAAATGCTATAGAAATAAAAAGAAAATGCATAACCGTGAAAATAAAGTCAATGTAAATAGCTACAGACATTATTTACAACCGCGGCAAATTGATCCTTATTATATATTATATATACCCGGATGGATATATGGATGCAAAGGGATCGGTCGTCTTGGCGTTCCTTGAGAGAGCAGAGCAGAGGTCCTGCAGAGGACTGACAAGAGCTGACAATGATGATAATGATGTCACACATCAAAGTAAATCCTTATTTCACTGCAGAAATTATTGACAATAAGCTGTCTTGACAGAAGTGATTCTATTACAAATTGAATTTGTTGTTGTTGTATCGTTTGTTGTAACGAGGCCCAAATAAAAATTTATAATTATTATATTTGTGTAAATCAAGAATTTTGCGATAATTTGTAAAACATACGTGCGCTGCCGGGACGGACCGCTAGTCACAGATAAAACGCACTGAATGGCAGTAACTAATTTTAGCAATTGATAAAGTAAACGCTATCACGTGAGAAGAACTAGCAACGCCAACAGGGCGATGAGGATGATAAATGCAGGCAAATTGTGCAAATAGATTTGTAGGAAAATGTTATTAATATAAAACATATCTCATGTTTTATATTTATGGTTGGTAAATAAAAAAAATTGTTTTAGAGGGCGAGTTGTCAGATCTTTCGAACGTTCGCGGGTGTCCATAGTCGCTTGCTATGAGACGATCGGATATCTATAAAAATATATACGTAGACGAATTATCTGTGGTCTGTATATATTCTCCCCTTGATCCAATGCAAGACACGTCCCGCCTGGTAAGGAGCCACTCAAGTCACAAAAAAACAATTCTTACAATAACATAATTCTCACAACAACGAGTCTCCCTTTGTTGTTACAGCGAGTAAGTTGATTTACGACGACACAGTCCATAGACATCGACAATTGCTCGTGTCCGCCACGCGCCTTATTAAATTATAAGGAACGCAAACAGGACAAGGGACTCCCTTACCAAACACCGACATTGGTCCGGAAATCCTTCTAGTTACGACCTTTTTCTTGTGTAAAGACGTAACAAGGGGATAGCGCCGGAAAGGAAGCTAAATTGCCAGTTGTTCCAGGTGGGTGTTTGATTTTTGTAGGGTGGAAAGGAAGTGCAAGTGAATTTTGACTTTATATACAAATATATAAATGCTAATATTCGATTTTTTGCGCTTTTTATGTTTCAAGAAATGAGGAAATTACTTTATTTTAATGGGCAGTGTTAGGTATTGTGGACTTGGCTTGAATGATTGGCGACATGAATAGGAACCGGACTGGTGAGTTTAAGAATTAGGGTGAAGTGTGTTCTTGGCCGGGTTTCGGCAGCTAACTTGTTGTTTCTTTTCTCCTTTACGGGGATCTTGTTTTTGCAGGAAGGCGCCGTTTAAAGAACCAAAGTCTCTTTGATGAGGTACACCTGGATTATCTGCAATAGATCCCTCGTGAGCGACTATAACCTACGAAAATGGATCTCACTATTACTAGCGCAGTAGAATGGTGTCTTAATGAAGAGATCAGAGAGCTTAATTACAATTTTTAAAACTCGGCCTTACCTCTCCAGTAAACAAAAACTAATTCAAATATTTCTCTGACTAACCCATTACTTGTATGTCGTGAAGAGTGAGGGACTTTAAACATTTTTAGTTAATAAGTACATTAATAAATAAAAAAGGAATAATTTATTTTAAGTAACCAGTGTTCGTTGTGATTAGAGGCCGACTGAAGCAGCTTTTTCAGCCGAAATTGAACTTTCGGTCTGGGTCTCATTTTCGGTCGAAACTAGACCTCAAGTCAAGAAAGTCAAGAAATTCTGCTCTAAAGTTCATTGTTTAAGAACATTTTCGCCTTTTAAGTACTTTCCAATCTGTAATTTACCAATTTTGGAATTGTTTCATTAGTTATGTAACTGGAGAATGTATATGACAATTTGAAACTGGAACAATACCACTGCAATGCAATGTAGTATGGCACTACCTCTAAAAAAGCCATTGTAAGACGTTGTGCTATGCTGCATTGCAGCGGAATTGTTCCGGCACTAATTCTCGCTCAGATGATACCGCCATAAACTGACAACTTCAGCGTCGTGTCTGGTAAGGTTTGCGGGTAGCCAATGGCTCATTGGAAGAGAGGACTCTTTTCCTACTCTTTCTTAAGTAAATAAAAATACGCATTGCCTCTCTTGCTGCATCTTTCCCTCTAGGCTATAAAACTGCAGCAGCAAACTAAACACATATACATATAAAACTGTAGAGACAGGTTTGAAAATTTACAAAATGAAACATTTGAATTTTACAAGAATTATTCTGTAGCGTATAACACTTGGAAAAGTGTAGCTCCTCAATGGTGCCGGCCCAGTCCAGCATGGCACTAACTCTTATCTACGAGTATATAATATTCCTTATAAGTTCCAATACGTTAAAAATAATAATCATCATTATCAGCCCTTATCGTTCCACTGCTGGACATAGGCCTCTTTGAAGAATGAATGCCTAGAGGACCGACCTCCTGCTACTCGCATCCACTCCAGATCCTTAAGGCATATCTGCCATCTGTTCTTCTGAGTGTGTGACCAGTGCATTGCCACTTCAGCGAACTTGTTCGTCGCGTGATATCGGATACCTTAGTTCTCTGCTTTATGACTTCTTTAGGTATTCCGTCGGACAGAGAAACACCCAACATAGCACGTTCAATAAATTAAGAGGCCATGTTTAGGCCCCGTAGGTCATCACGGGGTTGAAGACTTTTGTCTTCAAGCCTTGCAACAAACAAAAACAACAGACAAAGCTTCCCGAATGCTGCCTACTCTAACAGAATCCTTCTAACGGTTTCCTTCTCGAAGTTATGTCTACCTAATTGCAATAGTTGTCCGAGGTAGACGTATTCGTCTACGACTCCGAGAATGGCACCATCGCCATTGACCGGCCTAGGGAGAACGTGTTCGTTGAACATAACCTTTGTCTTGTCTAAGTTCATCCTAAGGCCAATACGAGAGGATTCATTTAGGCTGTGCAAGGTATCCTGCAAGATCTCCAGCGATTCGGCCAACACAACGATATCGTCGGCGAAACGAAGATGTGAGAGGTACTCGTCGTTAATATTTATGCCGCATTCTGTCCAGTTTAAAGTCTTAAAGAGGTGCTGCAAAAAATTATTGAACAGTTCCGGGGAAATGACATCCCCCTGTCGCACTCCTCGGTGCAATTGGATTGGCCTAGTTTGACCTCCCGGAATCAGAACGGACATAAAAGCAGCGTCACACAATGCTCTCAGTACTTCTACGTATCGCCAATTGACCTGACATCGCTCTGAAGCTTCCGGAAGGGCCCAGGTTTCGACAGAGTCAAACGCTTTTTCATAGTCCACAATGGCAAGGCACTGCGGCTGATTGTACTCATGTGTCTTTTGTACCACTTGCCTTATGGTGAAATGTGGTCCACGTTGCTAAATCCTCTGCAAAACCCAGCCCGCTCCGGTGGCTGCCAATCGTCAAGCTTTGTGGTGAGACGATTCGTCAAGACTCTTGAGAATAACTTGTAAATATGGCCAAGATGTGAAATTGGTCTGTAATTTTGAAGAAGTGAATCGTCACCCTTCTTGAAAAACAAAACAACGTCACTTCCAAGCCACGCCTTGGGAGGTACGTCCCGCTGAAGGACAAAATTAAAAATCATTTTTAGCTCTCGTAACACAGGTTCGCCTCCTGCCCTAAGAAGCTCAAATATAATTCCGTTCTTCACCGGAACCTTTCCCCCGTTAAGCTGCACAGAGCTAGACTTATTCCACTCAAGCTGACGTTCGGAACATCGCCTGACTGTGTCAGGTATCGGGAAGAGGAGCGTGCGACGTATACGACTTGCTATAGAAAGCTTCGATCTCAGATAAGATCTCAGGCTAAGAAGAAACGGTAACCCCAGAATCAGTTCTAGCCTTTGTCTGATGACTTCTTCAAAGCTTTTCCACAAAAACCTTCAAACCTCTGTTCTGCTCAATCGCTTCGGTAACCCGTTGCGTATTTGAGCAGCGAAGGTCTCGGCGTATTAGTTTGCGGATTTGCTAAGAGAGAAGCTTGACAGCGGCAGACGGAACGTCTTTGTGTGCTCTGCGTTCCCTCTCGTCGAAGTCCAAGCGTCTCATCTGAGTGTTTAGTTTCGTCTAAAAATAATGAAATCTATTTAATCACATTTTAAAAGCTATACAAAGACACATTTGTTTAGCTCTAAAATACCAATAAAACGTCATGTTTACCAATAGTATTTTAGAGCTAAACAAATGTCGGCCTATTCTGTCTAAACGAGATATTGAGGACTATTTTAACTAAACATTTACATACTTGTAAAATGCTACTTGAAAGTTACCCCTCAAGTGACGATCGTACCAGTGAGAGGAGAATGACTTGCTAGCACTAAACAAATTAAATCAAATGCCGCATGACATTTAACGAACGCGGAGTTCCGGCGATGGCTCGGCTGATGTGTAGCCCAAACCTCGGCTCGGACACAACACTGAACGGGATATATTATTTACGACGAATGGTTACAGGTGGTAAACGACTACCCAAGTTCTACAGCATCAAACTTACCTCGATCATGCGAAGTGTGGTACCTATGAGTCTTATGACTCACCACCGGCAGCATGTACCTTATATTTTTTCTGGGTTGGTATTACAATAAAATTCCATATTTTAACGGCAATTACGGATATTTACGAATTATCAAGCCCCACAACGTTAAAATAAACCCAACACAACGAAGGACGATGTTACCTGAGCTAGGTCATGGCCTGCTCTCGACAATTAGAGTTCAAGTACTGTACTGCGACTTGAGAAAAGCGTCAGTATTCAGTTCCTGTAGTATAAATTGTACTTAGCGAGTCAGTCGTCACTCCAGTACAGAATTCATACTTACTACTTAATCAAAAAATAGGCAACACTGAAGGAGTCTGGAAACAACCTGGAAGTCTGGAATTCACATTTTTTATTGATAAGGTATTTCTTTTGTTACTATTGTTACATACCTTTACGTGACAATGTTAACAAAATATGCTGATGTTAACTTAACTTGACATACTGCAACGTAAACTGCAAGCTAAGCTGTCGCATTTCGTGCATTTTGTGATTAGCCTGGATGGTGTGAAGAAGGCCAATACGATGCTATTGGGCAACGGTAGACACCAAATGAGTTCGACTGCTCATTTGTCCCTCTGCTATACGAAAAATTTAGTACTTAAAAGAGATCTAGAATCTCATAAACATAATTTTAATATGGTAAAATTAGTTTTCGTTAAGCATATAATAAACGCCCTCTAGCGTGGAGACATGAATGAGAAATGATCGAAACATTATTGGTTTTGTACCTAGTCCTAAATTTGACCAACAGATGGCTATTGCATTCATAAAGTGGTGATAACCATAGTGGTAGTAGGGAAGCTATTAACGCGTTCGACTAAGTCAAAGAGAAAACAATCTTGCTTTCCTATCTGTCGCTCTCTTTACATCCATTTCTCTTTGGGCAATGCGCATGCGATATACATAAGATGTACAATTTTCCTAGATATGGAAGTTGAGAAATGAGAATGCATTAATTAAACAACACAGAGTTAGACAAAGATAGTAATGTGTTATCATCTTCTATCTCTATTAACCAACTCGGACAGTCCCAATCATAGGCTTACGTATGGCTGTCGTTCTCTATCTATATAAGCATCGCATGGCAAGAATTCACTAATAATAAATTGATAATATCATAAGTTTGGATATTTGATAATCTTCATAAGAAAACCGCCATCTAGCAATAAATCATGAATTGAAATTGATTATTGGTTTTCTCTCTAGTTCTCCATTTATTCAACAGGTGGCAAATACATTCACAAAGTGACAGTAATTGAACATTCAAGAACTAACTATAATATGATTATAATTTCAAGAATAAATGATAATGATGATTATATAAATAAAGTGGAATTTTAGTTGCGAAATATTTCAAAGTTTCCAACATTTCATAAAGCTGCTAAATTAAAAATGTGTCTAACGAACTATTTGTTGTAGAAAGTTGTGATGGAAACTCGGGCAGCGAACTGTTCGTTATTGTTTCAGGCCGCTGTTATTTATGAAGTAACTACGTTTTGAAATTTATGTGCTCTATGTCTAGTTGGTTCATGCCCATACATATTTACTAAAGAGTTTATCTTTTTTCTTTTTTTTTATATAGTATAGGGGGCCAAACTAGTAAAAAGCCCTTTTACGACTAACGACGCCCATGAACATCCACACTCACAAACCGCACCAAACGCGACACTGAAGATGTCACTTTACGGCGGTATTATGTGCACAGTAGGATATAGTGTTGTTTCATAGTAGGTTACAGTGTCATGCACTATGCATGGCACTACCTCCTATGCAGCATGGCACTACCTCTTCCTAGTGTTCGATCTGCAGATCCATATAGTTTATGGTCAATCGACTACCTACCTTCTATCTATCTTCGTATTTACTTTAGCTATTTTTCGGTTCTTTCTAGGGCATTGTATATTATATTATATTATATTATATTCATTCTATACATTGGTTTGAGCGGGTACGATATAAAATTTTGACCTGAATTTTTTTGTAAAAACCTACTGGTGAAAACCGAAGCAAAACGATTTAATATCACAACGTATTATAAAATAGCTTTTCGTCTTCTCGTATAGCTCAATTCGCATATGAATGTATATATTTTTAATAAGAGGCAGTGCTATGCTGCTTTGCAGCGTAAGTTTCGGGAAGCGGGAAGGTGATCGCTGAGCGGAGGAACATTTATGATACATGCCACATGATCATTGATCTACGAAGCATCACACACGAGCATCGGTCAATGTACATAAACATTTTTTTGCAAAGTCAATCTTAGGCGCACGATTTTAAATAATTTTCACAAAGCAAATTCTATTTCAAAGAAGTGCTTAATTTGAACAATTATATTGCGAAGTCAATCTTACGTACATATTTTTAAGTTGTATTTTTCACAAAGTGCAGAATTCGACATGTGCACATATTTTACACGGGAGATTTTGAGACGCTGACTGCAAAACTTCTGAAACGTTGGGCTAGTTAAATAAATAAATAAACCGCGATAAAATCATATGCATAAACTTAAGACATATGCTGACTTGTTATTTTGGTAAATCAATGATTTATCCAGTTTGATTTTCCGCAAGATATATTTAACGAGATTATGTCACTATTGGGCGCATGATTAATGTGGCCATGTACAAATTGATCCATCAACCCTCGCGGAAAGCCTCGTATTTGTTTAATGGACGAATAAGATGATTATTAAGGGATCGCCCTTGTTATTGAGTTCTGTGTTGCGACAAAAGTTTCATTAATGTGGCTCAACGTTATCATGTTATGATGTCATTTTGGTACTCTTGATGTCACATAAATAACAAGGCACTGGCTGTGTCCCGCGTTTGACCACACAAACTCAACCTTACATTTTTTCAGTAAACGGTATTTTTGTAAGTCAGTGGTCATGATGAAACGTCAAACATTTCAATATAACACAAAACGTCGCGATGGCGTACCGGTGTCAGGTACTCTGGTGTAAGCATACTTCGTTTTTAATTACACCGAATACTTTGATCTCCTGAATGCCACTACCGTAGAGGGAAACGCAATGATTCTACACAAATCGCAGGTCTTCAAACACTGGTTGATGGATCAGATTTTCCCGTAAGCAATATTTTTCCTCTCTGCGGGGATAAAGTGACATTGTTAGTCGTGGTGTCAGTTTATACTTTAGATAAAAGGTTATTGATGTATCGGAGAAGTGTCTGTAAAAAAAGCAGGCGATGACGTCATTAGTGAGAGGGCGGGAGACCTTGGAGCCTGTAACTTCTTTTAAAAGTTATAACTCTACTGGCTGCGCCTTTCATTTTTATCCGTGTGGTTTACATTTCATACACACTTTCAAGCCCTAATTCACCCCTTAATGGACTCAGGGAGTTAGGACAGGGTATTTTATATAATTACTATTAACCTGTTCCGTTTTCCGTGCAAATATCGAAAAAATAAAAATTGCAATGTGCAATGTTTGTT
The DNA here is from genome assembly GCA_017140195.1 of Eumaeus atala. NCBI lineage: Eukaryota > Metazoa > Arthropoda > Insecta > Lepidoptera > Lycaenidae > Eumaeus > Eumaeus atala. The sequence continues at coordinate 342,283 of JAFELO010000983.1, forward strand.
ATTTTTGAAGTCAGTTTCATTTTTTTATTCTGCTTATTTCTGCAATGACAATGAATTGGCAGCGGCGTAATTGTATAGTGGCAAGTCAGCTAAATGCGGACCTCTGGTAGGAAGTCCTTTTTCTTATTTGTCAGCTGTGTTACGTAGGCGAAAGGTGCCTCCCCATTTGTGCTGATTCAGTTCGGCTGCAATGAAGCATAGCACTACCTTTTATAATGACATGCATAGTATTTGAAAGAAAGATTAACTTGTTTGTGATACACAATACATTAAAATCATTATAATCTATAAATAATGTCTATATCTATCTTTATATATTGAGCATGAGAAAAGAGAGAGAGAGAGAGAACACACACACACACACACACACACACACACACACAGAGAGAGAGAGAGAGAGAGAGAGAGAGAGCAGGGCTTGAAGACAAAAGTCTTCAATCAATGCGTTCTCCACGAGATGACCCACGGGGCCGAAACATGGGCTCTTAATTTAGGACTGGTCCACAAGTTTGCGGTAGCTCAACGGGCTATTGAACGTGCTATGTTGGGTGTTCCTCTGTCCGACAGAATTCGTAAAGAAGTCACAAAGCAGAGGACTAAAGTATCCGATATCACGAGACGAATAAGCTCGCTAAGGTGGCAATGTGCAAAGTAGCACTCAGAAGAACAGATGGCAGGTGGGCCAATAAGGCACTGGAGTGGAGGCTGCGTTTAGGAAAACGACGTGTTGGTGGACCGTTCACCAGGTTTGAAGGAGATTTCCGTGTAGCGGCCGGTACGGGATGGATACGAGTAACAGAAGATCGGTGGTCTTGGCATTCATTGAAATGGACCTGTGTCAAGCAGTGGACCGATAAGGGCTGATAATGATGATGATTATATATATATATATAT
>JAFELO010000983.1:343279-362453 GCA_017140195.1 Eumaeus atala
TAATAGTAATTGCCGATCAGATGAACTTTGGCTTCGAATGGTATACTTGTGTCTGTATTACGTCACTGCTGTGAATTTGTTGTGGCAAAGACAATGCCTAATTAAAAACTTACTCACCATCAATTTTATTGAAGTCTTAATCGAAGCAGTCACGATTGAGCGTGCGGTTCATTTAATGAACCACCATCACTGATCGTTTCATGGTTGGCTTCCCCGAAACGGAATCTGCATACGCGGCCCCCATGAGGAGTACTAGCGGTTAAAATTGTACAACACACGAGTACACAATTAACTAACGGATAAAAAATGATATCTAATTATTTTTATCCAACTGTGGGTAAAATTTATGGAAGCGCAGCATATTTCTGGGCTTTCTGCTATAGCTTGATTGGCTTGATGGATTTTAACGTGAGGTGGAATTGATTATTGGCAAAAATACAGGATACATGATTTCCTACCGAACTGTTATTCTAAAGTCTCCGAGATTGTACATCAACATATTTTTATTACCAGCAAAGTCAATCTTTGCTGTAAATAACTGCATTATTTTAAGTTGTGTTTACGACTTGCTTAAATTTGAACGAAAAAACGTTGTACACATTTTTACGGACGGTTTTGGCTGGCTGTGCATCTTGTTGTTATGTAAATCGATATGTGAAGTGATAGATTCGTGTTGATAACGTCTATGAGATAACGTGATGACACTGGGCACATTCTAATGTTCTTAATATAATTATTGGCAAGAAATTCGCGACATTTCGTCAGTGAAATATTGTGCTACTATTTTCTTCAATGCAACTAGTAAAGATTCCTAGATTGTATTATGTTTTCGGTCGTCCAGAGAGGGTTTTATAAAACTATTTGTAGCCGCGGTGAGATTCAGACTTCTAACCGCCCTTCTATACATGTCTAAAACAAGGTCCCGAAAAGAAGTCAGGACCGAAAGCTGTGACTATGTGATCAATTTCCTAAAAATATGCTGAACGAATTTTCAAGCGGTTTTCACTCGTGGATAAAGCGATTCCCGTGGAACGTTTTTTTATATATAGTTTGTTAATGTAACGTCCCGGTCTCTGTTATTCACGGGCGAAGCCGTGGTGGGTCCGGTTATTTCTAAATCGCGCTATCGACATTTCTTCAAACACATGCACTAAAGCAAAAATTTGAAATTCGCTTTCGGGGGGTCCGTGTTTACTCAAGGAGCCAATGAGTATCTGGTAATTACTCACTTGCTGTGCAACTGCGATATATTATGTCCTAGGTGTAAAGCGAGTAAACGCTGTTGCGAATTTTCGTGGCTCATGTGTGTATGTCTGTCTGTTGGTCGGGTTGGGTAATGTGATATATCACCTGGCTCGTAGGATCGTTATGAGCCAGGCACGTGAGTTACCCATATATGGCTGTATCATCATTTTCGTAGCCATGGATCACAATTGAGTATGCAATTAGACACCCTTTTTTTGCCCGACTGCACAACGCAAGGGACAGCGATGCTAATAATAATATATAATAAGCGATCAGCCTCCGTGTCCAATGTACTTATCTGTGTTTATATGATTTTCTCCTGTGACGAAAGTTTCTTTTTTTTTCAAATGTCAAGAAATGCTGTACATTACTCCCTTATGTATCATGCGCAGGTGGCACGTGGTTTCTACTTATATAAAACATTTTATACTTAGATTTTGTGAAGGCCAAAGATATCATCAGACCTACATAAGTGTCCTAATGAACTTTGAAAGTAAAAGTAAAGTACCTTCACGCCTGCTGTCCCCGAAGAGCTACGCAGAGGTGTGCTAGTACATCCACAACTCGTAAGTAGATATACTAGAACACCCACGATTAGCCGAGGTACTGAGGCCCATCCCCACCATGGTTCAAGCCTTGTCCGGGGGTGGGGCTTAGGAGCCTGGGGTGAACCCAGGCGAAGCCAATTGAACTGAGGGGGATCTTTGCACCCCTCTTATAAGAAGAGCGGGCTTAAAGATCAGGAGGCGGAATCGCTCTCGGTACACCTCTTATAAGAAGAGGGGACCTGAGAGAAACAGGAGATGGCGCTTTTGCGCACGGGGCAAGGGGCGAGGATGGGAACCTCACCCCATTGCACTGTCCCAAAGTCGTTGGGGTTGTCCTGCAGTGTTGGGCAACCCAATCTGTGGAGCTGGAGTTGGTCCCTTATGGGGCTGACTAGCTGTCGAGGTGCCATGATGATTGTTGTTCCGGGGCACCTCACCAAGAGCGGCACTGATGGCTCTCGCGGTGGTTTTTGTGGGCGTTCGGCACTATCATGTGCCGCGAGTCCACACACCACTGGACCTCACCCAGGGCTGGTGAAGGCGAGTAAATGCGCTTTCCCGCGTCAAAAAAAAAAAAAGGTACTGAGGCCCATGATGTCATAGGGTGCAAGCCTATGGGCCAATTCGAGCACATTCCAATCCCGGACAATGTAATGCGTGCTCAGAATAAATTGAGACACAGTTGCCCGACCTGTGGATCGAACCCAGGACCTTACGCAACTAATGGTCTTAACAGGCGACACCCGCAACGTTACACCACAGAAGCAATCCTTCTGATGTTATTGTGTAATCAAAGCTAATCAAAAGCAAAAGTTTATGTTTAAATTGAAAAAATCACGTAAAAGATGTGTAATTTTGACTAGTACTTCAACTTGTTGTTACGTACTGAGATAACAAGGTGAAGTTCCAGCAAACACCAGAATTATCAGTCTTACACCAATGTGGACATTTATAGTCCTAGCCGGTATCTCGAACAAGCATGCCTCAATTTTTCGCAGATTACATTTTCAGCATTTAACGTGTGAAAATTCCTCCCATCTTCACTATCCACGCTGCTCCTTGCTTAGATTTATAATATAAGGGGGCGAATGAGCACTCGGAGCCTTTTGGTGACTCCCGATGCCGATACTCATTCACATAATTGTTATGCATATGTTGCGCTAAGGTTCCGACTCTAAGTTGAAATTGGGGTAAGTATTAGGATGTAAGGTCTTGTATTTTTGTTATATTTAAATATTGATTTCTAAGCAGTAGATGGAGATCAACTGATTATACGTTGATTGAAGTTTAGAGTACCTACTGTAATTTTTTTTACAATATGGAGGGGAAAACGAGAATAGGAATCGTTTTGGCGACAACCGACGCCCATATATGACCGCATTATTGTCATGCAGATGCGTTGCCTTCCGGTCGGTCACTACTCACAAACCGCACAATACGCCACAGTATATCTTCTCGGTCGTGCCGGCGAAATTCCGCTTACTAATTAATTGTTAGACATTCTATTAAAAATGTAATGTCCTAAAACCATTATCCCTTTTGCTAACTTCTAGCATGTTAATAGTACATGAATAATTTAAAGATAAATTAAAACCAAATGAATAAGCGGACCCATCCATGCGGTAAATATGCCTTTTTTGTACAAAAAGTAATACTGTTTTTTTCCAGCCTATTTAAAAGTTCGGGGTTATTTCTTATATTGTATTTTATAAATTTTTATTACATCAATATTCTATTAGATTCTAAAGTTTTCTTTTCCTGCCTTAAGATATAATTTGAAGGTCTAAGTCTTAGTACTTTTTAATTGCAGAATTGTTAAAATTACTCTAAAAAGGATTATTGAAATATATACAAACACATATAAAGCTTAGTCATCCCTTAATGGGAACAAGACACCTATTTCGGTGGTGGTTTTTACATTTTTTTAAATCTGTTACAGAAAACACCTAAGCTGGTTTTGGGGCTTGATGTTACAATATTCGAAATTAAATCAATTGCGTGGTAGCATCGGGCGTTTGTATATAGAAATCGAAGAAACGCGGCTTTCGTAGTTCTTACTAATCTACGCATTTCGGAGGTTATTAATAATAAATTATATTACAATAAAAGTATGTTTTATTTATTATTATATAAATATGACGGCGCTTTTGAAACTGGGATCAAAGGGTGACGCCGGCGATGGTACCGCTGTGCTCCGGCACCAGCGGCGGTGCCACTGTGATTAGACACCGGCGTCTAGCCTGACACAACTCCGAGCGCTAGGTTGTTAGAAACTACGGTGTACATGGGATATTATTAGACAGAGCGGCGAACGGTTCACGTGGTCGAAAGAGTTACGCGTTCGGTGGAGTATCTCGTGAAGTAATGTGGATCTCTAATAAAACGTTCTAGATAGACTTATTGTAAAATAATGTGCAAGTGTTAGACTGTGTGTAAGTGCTGTGCAACTGCATTACAAGACTTGTAAAGCTACGTGCAGCATATTTTTTCTCTCGCTCGAATACTCACGCCTACTTAAATGCTATGTGTACTACTCATAGAACATGGACCAGGATAAGGAAGAGGACCGCCATGCCGTCCCATTAAATACATACCTTCATCAGGTGAAGTAACAGCACTTTTGTGTTCAAATTTTTATGTACCATTAAATACATACCTTCATCAGGTGAAGTAACAGCACTTTTGTGTTCAAATTTTTATGTACCATTAAATACATACCTTCATCAGGTGAAGTAACAGCACCTTTGTTCTAATTTTTTCTTGTATAGGAGTAAATGAGCAAACGGAGCATTTAACGACTACTGATACCCATTCGCATTATTGGCATGGAGATGCGATGCCCTCACTTTCCTCCTTCCCACCAATGGACCACCTGCCACTTACAAACCGCACGAAACGCGTGTCACTTTACTTGTGAGCGAGAGGCACCTCCCCGGTCGTGTGGCCCAATTCATTCGCAATGCAGCGTGACACTACCTCTTACAAAATATACGTGTTTGATAAAAAAAAATACCTTCGTTAAACTATCGACACGTCGATTTAGACGCAATTGTAATAAAATTATCGTCGTAGCTAGAGTATTATGTTGTCCTTCCTCGCTTCTAATAAACAGCTGTCATAAACAAGCGTCTCCTGGGGATTCAATTAGCTGGCGGCGCCCGCCGGGCGGTCTGGCCTCTGCAACTGGAATCGGTACTAAACGTGCCACCGGAAATAGAATGTTGGTGAACTTATCATTGCACGAGGACGCCTTAAGGTTAAATGAATGATGTCCTACCGACTTATGGGATCCTGGTACTTTAAATTTTATCTATTTTTACGTTACTCTTTTTTTAAATCATAAGGGAACAAACAAGCAGCCGGTGGCTACCAACAACATGTATACCGAATAATTGTTGTTGTGATATGTTACCTTTTTTTCCTGCTCCCCTGCAATGGGCTATCTAACGGAAACTCATGAACTGCGTGAAACATTAGCTAGGGACTATCTCTTACGAAAAACTATGTACTGAAATTGATGCCTGGCACTTGAACCGGAGCGGTAAAAATTACCTGGCTGTTTACCTGCGGACTTTGGATACTAAGGACTCAGGCTATCTAACTATAGTGTATTATAACATATCTTGTCCACTACTTAGGTAGTGGGCATCTGCAGTCACGAGACTGCTAGTCTGAAACCTGTGAAATTAAAAATTTCATTTTTTGTAAACTTTTGGTAGTATTATAGCTGACGTCGGCTAGGTCCATCAACTTTTATAAATTTAAAGAGTTTCCAAGTGTGATTACTTGTCTTTTAGAGATTGGAAATGTCTCAAACTGCACAATATGTGATAGCGTAATGATCATATCCCGCCGACGCAGTATCCAGATATATTGATCTATCTACTGCACGCGACGCTGATATGGAGTACTAACATTACGCGTAGGATTTGGCAGCTAACCAAAAGAAAACATTTCTAACATCGTTCCACTTAAATATTCTCGTCTAGACAATATCGCATAAAAGTATGAAAATAAAATAAGTAGTGATCAAGAGTTTTTTTTTTACGTATTAGGGGAGAAACAAGTCGCCTAACAGTTGTGTAAGCGTGCCATCAGAGGCCTGCCACAGATTCATCATAAATCAATGTACGATATTAGATTCTCCATGACCGGCGCCCCCTTATTTTGCCACCCTATTGTTATGCCATTTCGTACATTCATGTAAGTATGAGACTACCAAAGTCCATCATACGCAAGGCGCGCATAAAAACTATTAACAAGAATTTACTGTATTGGTGTTTTTGAACCTGCAGTGGTTGCTCGGCATATCACAACAATATCACAAGGTGAGGAGGTGGTGTCAAGCAGTGTTAAAGTGAATTGGGCTCGCACAGCCGGAGAGGTACCTCTCGCTCACATGATACTGGCGTAAAGTAACGGCTTCGCTGTGACGTTCCGTGCGGTTTGTAAGTTGACCCTTGGTCCATGGGAGAGGAGGCGGAAAGGAGGACTACGCGTTCGCTTAACTATTATGCAGATATTAAGCGTCCGGTAGTTATCAAAAGGCTCCGACTACCGTTGGAGTTACAGGATATAGATACGCCTATGTCTAGCAGTGCACATGGCCAGGGTGATGATGATTAAAGGATGCGTTGCAGTCCAACTAGATCGGCACGACCCGAGTGGTTCCGTTTGCCCACATGACACTTCCCAAAGTGATAGCTATGCTGTGAGCTGTCACTGAACTGACAACAATTGTGTGAATGTCTAAGGGCGTTTGTAATCGTTCATAATCTGGCTGGCTGCTCCTTTGTATATATAAATGGAATAAAAGCAGGCAGGCAACTACCTTCAAGTGCTGTACGTAGCTCACGTGGCACAATATTCTTAAGATTATTCTATTACCGATTTTTTCCTTAATAAGTTGTCTTGGTCTAAATATCCTTTCTTTTTATGACGTGTATCGGTATTTTTATGGTATTTTATTACCGATTAGTATGGCTACTAATCATTATACTCGTGCATAGTTAAGATCATAATTTTACTCTGCTTGTCGTGGATTTATGGGCTTAAACAAAACCTCTTTACTCACTGCTTTAAACCTGTAAAGCCGTCACACGAAATTCGCAAACTTATGAATTACTTGTATCGGTTAACAATGAACTGTTTTTTATAGTACATGCAGTTTGATTAATCTTACGTTTCACAAGAAACACAGTCGATAGAAAATTTCCTTTTTACGTAATCGGTTATAACAACTCACGATTAAAAAACAAAAAGTGTTGTGTAAGGAGAAAAGGGAGGAATACATTAGCAAACTTTGTTGTTACGCTTTTTCGTTTCATTAATTTTCAAATCATAAAACTTTAATTTCGAAAACTATGGCATTTATTGAAGGGAATTTAATCCTTTATAGGCTATACCTTTGGTCTCCATTATTTTGCTTCTAATCGACGCATCCGTCTCTACTTATTCCTTAATCGTGATATCATATGATGAGGTAGTGCCATGCTGCATAGGAGGAGGTAGTGCCATGCGTGGTGCATGACACTACATCCTCCTATGCAACGGAATTGGGCCGGCACAACCGGGAAGTACCTCTCGCTAGGTACCGGCGTAAAGTGACAGCGTCGCTGTCCCGTTTCGAGCGGTTGGTGAGTAGCCGGTGGCCCATAATGCGAATGTGCATGGGCGTTGGTAGTCATAAAAAAGCTTCGGTTGCCAGTTTGCCCCTTATGCTATAAAAAACTATTTTTTACCTTTTTTTGGGGGCACTTATTTCTTGATAGTCCAAATATTTTAATGCCCCCTTCAACTTTTTGCAACATCCGCTGGGGGAACTGCGATCCTTCGCGCGTCTCCAAGCCCTGTATACATAACCCTCGAAGGTTAAATTATTGACGACACGCACACCAGCTGTGAATCACTCATCATCAATAATCACATTTTACGGTTCATCGTATGCGCACGTCACCTATATGACGTTCTGCCAGCTAATGTAAAGGAAATTTTAAAATTATTTTCTGTCACACACTGCATTGTGTTTATTGTTATTGTACAAGTTTATAATTTATGTTTAATGTTTATAATTTATGCGTTAATAAAGTTTATAATTTAAGTTTATTTAGTGTGGTTGGTGTGTCCACGGTGACAGATGCCTCAAACGGAAGATCGGCGCTGACACTTATGTTAGCAAATGCCGATGGGATCTTGCAAAGTTGTCAATATATTGAATTGTACATTTTGTTACATTGTAATCGTTGATCTTTTGCAAAATAAACGTTTATTTATTTATTTATTGGAAAGACTTTCTTGATTGCTCATACATTACACATATTTATCACACCCTTGCGACCAGTAAGTGAAGGACAAGTGTATTTTTATTTAGAAACCCTAAGTGCCGATTACAAAATTCACAGTTTGACTGTGTAATTGAAATGTGATTAGAGGTTTAAAAATGTGGATTTAAGTATCGACTAGCTAGTTTATATTGTTATGGATAGTTTTAACTAGTTCGTCGGCACGTGACTATAATATTTGATTTACACAAGTCAGTCGGTAATAAAGTTTTAACGTCACACTTCTAACCGGAAAATGAGAAATCCGTGGCCGGCCCTAAAGCTAGAAAGCCGAGGATACACTTCCATAGCGGCAACCAAGGATCCATAGCAAAAATCTTTCAATTGATATAAAAAAAAACCAGAGAAATTGTAATAACTGATTTGTGCAGACGTAGTAAATTAATACATTATAAATTAAACATTATTACGCACGGTATAACTTCTGTTTCATTTAGTCCTTTCGGAATCAACACAGACCAATTCCTAAACTCATACAGAAATATATTTTTTCCAAAGGAGGCGTTTCATCTTGCCACAAATTAAGAAGTTGGAGACGAATTATTAAAGCAGTAAAAATAGTTGAACGAAAAACATCAACAAGAGGAAAGAAATTACTGCTCTAAAAGAATTCAACAATCACAAATAAAAGTTATATGATCCTAGTACCTTGAAACATTTGTTACAGTACACCAGTATTCAAAGCATAAGCAGGCGACTGCATAACACAAACAATATAATTATGAAACTACCTTACATTGTCCCTGGTAAAGGCATTGATATATTATAATATAGATGCACAACATAGATCTAAAATTTTAGACAAATAAAATTCTGGTCCCAAGTTTTAGGGTCAATTCATACTAGCGCAGAGTCGAAGCGCATCGAAGCGTCAAATTCCTCACAATCAAAGAGAAGTCGCACGAATGCGCGCGTATTCACGTGAATTAGCGCGAGAGTGCGCGCTTTTTCGTGGCATTAGTGATGGACACCAGTTGCCAGTTGAATCTCGTTGTTGAAACTCGTATAAAATAGTTGACATAGATCTTGCTATGATGTTGCTTATATCAGAAGTTGAAGAAGAAGAAAACGTAGAAAAAAGAAAAAGAAAATTGCGAAATTTTGGAGTTCACGACTCGTGGAAGAAAAGACGTATATCTGGTGAATGACAGTTTCCGTCCAATTCCGATTGCCGACTGACCAGACGGCGCGTAGTTCGCCTAATAGCGGCTTAGCTTCGCGCGAATGCGCGCGCACCAATCAGAGTTGCTCTGGCGCAGGCGCACGAATTCCCTCGAATGCGCCTGAATTCGCGCGTCTTTTTTTTTCCTTGGAAGAAATATGTGCATTACATTGTGGAAATGAGGGTGAATTTGCTATATTAAGTTTCGGATTGACGCTTCGATGCGCTTCGTCTCTGCGCTAGTATGAATTGACCCTTACAGCAAAAATAAAATACATATATGTATAACATAAACTTGACATAGATATAAAATAATAGACAAACATAGATGATTATATTTCAACGGAATTTACGAACTTTAAGGAAGAAATACAAAACATGTTTTCTAATTTGATGGCTGCACAAAACCGGGAATTGTGAACATATAGAGTTCGATAACTTTTCCGTCAGCACAGCACGTAGAATTAAAAAAAAAGTTCATATCTTAGAAAACAAAGAAGATTTAATCCAAGTGTTTGAATCTATATCGAAAACTATAGGTATCAATCAGTCTTCAAAAAATACTGTAAAAGATATACACACACAGGGCTAACAAAAAACTAAATACCAATGCTCAGATCATAGTGGAATTTTCGTCGACAATTGTAAAAAAATATTTTTTAAAGTCATGTCTTTAACGCGAAACAGAAATTTAGAGTCTTTACTAAACATCTAGGTATAACAACAAACGAAAGTGTACCCATATATATTATAACCGAGAACCGAACACCCAAATCAGCCCGCCTCATAACGAAGCTCGTGAATGTGCTGGGATTGCCGACTACACCCAATCATGGTTCAAGCCTTGTCGTAGCGGTGGATTTTAGTAGCCTGGGGTGAACCCAGGCGAAGCCAATTGAACCGAGGGGGATCTTTGCACCCCTCTTATAAGAAGTGAGGGCTTAAAGATCAGGAGGAGGAATCGTTCTCGGTACCCCTCTTATAAGAAGAGGAGACCTAAGAGCTACAGCAGGTGGCGCTTTTGCGCACGGGACAAGGGGCGAGGATGGGAACCTCACGCCGTTGCATTGTCCCAAAGTCGGTAGGGTTATCCTGTAGTGCTGGGCAACCCCATCTGAAGAGGTGGAGTTGGTCCCTTAGGGGGCTGACTAGCCGTCGAAGTGCCCTGATGATTGTTGTTTCGGGGCACCACACCAAGGGCGGCACTGATGGCACGTACTCTTAAATATTATTTCTAATGGCTAACATCACACATATTATAAATGAAATCGATAAACTAGTAATTGAAATACACGCTATAGAAATTATTCCAAGCCTCTTATCAGAAAAACAAAACGAAATTACGATACAAAAGTACTTAATGATTGTATGAAAAACAATAAAATTGTATAGAAATATATTAAAACAATAACGCACACTAATAACATAAGAAGAACAGAGAGTGAATTATTAACAACTCCTCGCCTTATGAATCAGCCACCCACATAAATGGATATTTTGCCAACGTAGATCTCGAATTAGCCAAATTGATAAAATCAAAAATAAATGAAGAGGACTTGGGCCTTTATTCTCGAAATCAACCTTCTCACTCTCAATCGTTTGTACTTCACGATACCAATCCTGATGAAATCGATAATGTGATTCAAGGTCTAAAGACAGACAGCGCCCCAGGTAGTGATGGTATCTCTACAAAATATATTAAATTCATAAGGCATACGATTAACCCACATTTAATGTGTGTATCAATTCTAGTGGACCGGTGATTTACATTAGGGATATTTCCTGCCTCTTTAAAAAAAATCTTTAATTACTCCAGTGTACAAGGGTGGCGATAGAGGTGGCTAAAATATTAGAAAGATCACCAAACATAAGATTACTAAAATATTTAGAAACTCTGGGGGTGTCTCCACAGAAAATTCTATAACTTCACTTACTGCATTACTAACTGACCAAATAGATAAAGGTAAAAAAATGTATAAGCGACTTTTTGGATATAAAAAAGGCTTTGGACACCGTCTCTGTTCCCATTCTTTTACACAAGCTCAATAAAATGGAAATACGTGGAAATCCATTTGCAGTATTCGTAAATTACTTGTCGAACAGAAAACAAACAGTAAAACTTAGTGATTTAAACAGTATAGAAACAGACGTCACTTATGGAGTTCCGCGAGGCAGTGTTCTTCTTCAAGGCCCCACCCTTTTTTAAATATATATTAATGATCTTTTTAATATTAATGTCGGAAACTTACGCAGATAATACTGCAATCGTCTTCGTGGGCTCGTCCTGGAACGTAGCTAGGAATATAGCTGAGCAAAGATTATTTAATATCTTAACTTTGAACAGAAATAAAACTAACCACATTTGTTTTAGAATTGATACAAGATCACAGCATAAGGAATTGCTAAATATTAAAATTCACGATTGCACGAATATAGGACTAGATGGATGTTCCTGTCCCACTATTAACGAAGTCTCACAGACAAATATCTTGGAGTACTAATTGACCTGGCTGGTATCAACAGGTCGATCTTATGGTATGAATTAGGAAGTTTATGTAGATATTCAAAAGCTTGAGACATGTCATTCCAAGAATGAATTGTGACTCCCCAAATAAATTGCTAAATCAAACCGATTAAGCTCTTTACGAATCTATTATTACGTAATGCATTTCGATTTGGGGTGGAGCTCTCAAGACACAGCTTCAAACACTGGAAAGAGCCCATACGGCGGCTGATGTTTAGCCTCATTAAACCTCTTTGTTTTAGGCAGTGATAATGATCAATACGAGTATTACATTAGGCCAAGGGCTTTGAATGCAAATAAGGCAATAACCTAACGAAACACTTAAAATTATATAAAAAAGTAATATATGTATTTTAAATAAATAAATTTGTTGAAATAGTGTAAAGAATATATTTTTAATATAAGTTATACCTAAAATTACATCGAATAAAGTACATAGATCCGTCGAAGTGTAGACAGTAATAGGTCCTTCCAAAAAAAAAAGCTAAGAATTAAGTGTCTGTCTTTGAACAAGAGAACACATGAAAATGAATATGTTTTATTTTTATTTTACACGTGGCAAAAAACGGAACCCTTATAATTTCGTTTTTCTTATATATACATACACATCCATACATACATATATATATATATATATATATATATGTGTGTGTGTATGTATATATGACGCGTATGAATTATTGTGTCGATGCGTTAGCCTCCTTTCTCCTCCCTCCCCCATGGGCCACCGCAAGCCGCATGAAACGCGACACCGAAGATGTCACTTTACACCGGTATCATGTGAGCGAGTGGCCTCCCCGGTCGTGCCGGCCAAATTCTAGACGTATTCAAGATTTGTCGCAGACTACTCACCCTGTCGGCTGCTGCTCCTGGTCCTCTTCCGCGTCATTATTGACGATGGACTCAAGCATCTGTATCTTCAGCATCGTAGCGATCACATGTCACCAGCGAACTGAATAGACCTTAAACTGAACCACTGTTCGACGTTACACTGCGGCACATCACATCTGGAACAACAGACAAAAAATATTTTAAAAAGTTTCTTATAATGTAAATAGTGTTAGGAGTAAACGAAACATCCATCCGCATTATTGTCATGCTGTTGCGTTGCCCTTCGCTCTTCTAATGGGCCACCAGCTGTACACAAAACGCACAAAACTCGTCAGCATAATTGTCAAAAGGCTGCTCGGATTTTTCAAATTCTATTCTGAGCCTGATATCTCTCCGGTCGTGTCGGACTGCCATCACATCGGCACAGGAGAATGAGACAAGTGTGCACTATAATATGTCCCGCACGTGCCCGCATGCTTAAGAGAGGTAGCCGAGATAATAGGCATCTCTTATGAGCGAACTCAGAACATCATAATCTCCACAATATAATTGGGTCTTCACAAGGTGTCTGCGAGGTGGGTTTCGCGACTGCTTTCAATTGAACATATTTTGAATGAAATAACGCGATTAACTATTTCACATGACTGTTTGGAGTTATTTGAAGCCGATACAGATGATTTTCTGAATCGGTTTGTTATACTGGACTAAACATGGGTTCATTATTGTGCGCCAGAAACAAAACAACAATCATAGCAGTGTAGAGGACCTGGTTCACCACCGCCTAAAAAGGCTAAGGCGACTTTGTCGGCAAATGGCTTCAGTATTCTGGGACTCGGAGGGTGAAAGGGGCGGGCCTTAAGCTCTGATTACTACTGTGTCTTACTACGCCATTTACGAGAGGAAATAAGAGAAAAGCGTCCTGGAACGCTCATAAGAGAAGTCCTGTTTCATCAAGATAGCGCCCGCGCTTACACTCTGTACAATCAACGGCTGTCCACATCTACACGTCTGTGCAATCAATGGAAATCCATAACTGTGGATCTGAACTATTACCGCATCCACCTTCACCTGATCTGGCGCCGTCAGACTTCTTTCACTTGGGAGATATGTTTTTATATTATGTTTAAGACGAGAAGGTTTTGTTATGTTTTTGTATTATGCTTAAGATGAGGAATTTATAATATGTTTTTACACGTTTTTATAGTTATAAGAAAACTTTTATATATTTTAATTAAGAAAAATAAATAAAGAATACAAAATCCTTCCCCCCCCCCCCTCCTCTATCCACTCCCCAATATATTGCGAAAGAGATGAATGAAAGTACGAGAGGCATAAACGCGAGAACTGGAATGATAAAGAGAAATGGAATATGAGAGGACCTTTAGATAATAAGAAATTGATAGGCAAGAATCATGAGTCTGTAAAGCTTTGCATATTGTAGAGATAGCAATTGAGAAAAAAAAAGTTTCTAAAGGAGGAGAAGCCTGGCCCTTTCGCAAGGGCCCACCTGTCGCTGTAGGAGTCCTGTTGCCTGCAGATTCGGGACCCTACACTTATAGAGGTTGAAGGCTACCCGCAGGGGTTTAGCCAGTAGAGAAACACAAATTACGAGTTGACAAACGGCCTAGGTGTGCCACCCAGGCCCCTAGGTTTCATGCCTAACTGCATTCCCCTGTGTTGACAAGAAAGAAGGGTATAAAAAAGCATGCCACTGAAAAATGCAAACTTTGTACTACTAATTATAAATTGTAACACTTTAGTGAGAGGGCGGCCCAGTATTGCGCTACCATTATGGGCCGGCATGACCGCGGAGGTACCTCTTGGTCACATAATACCGCCGACAAGTGATAGCTTCGGTGTCTCATATCGAGCGGTTTGTGAGTGGTCCATTGGAGGGGAGGAGGAATAGTGGGCTGCGCATTGGATTATTTTTGGGACCGAAAGGGGGGAGACGGTCCCCCTCCCCACATTAGTTTGCCATTTACTTTGCTGTGAGGGGGATAAGGAACCGCGTAACTGCGGGGCAGTCCGGTATTCTAAATCACGCTAACGATATTTTGTTCCATTGTTAGCTATAAGTCTTAGTGTATTCATGACTGTTGGGAGTCCGTTTCTACGCAGGTAAGCAACGGTTATCCCTTCTCCAACGCACCCTGGTATGTGACCGGCGGAAGTGCTCAGTACTTAGACCACGTACTGTACTTTGGCCTGTTGGATACTAGGATACGTTAGGATGTGATCGTCCGTTAACTTTACACTATCAGTATTGTGGTCGTGTAGAATGCAACAAGATGTTCGATAGGAAGTGCGGATTGCCTCAACACCACTGTCGTAGAATATTGACTCCTTTTTAACGATTTTTGTATAGTACCTATAGGGGACGGGACGAATACTCGTAGTTTTGATTATTACCTACGCCCATACACATCCGCACAACTATAGTGCTCTGATCACTTTTTAATGAGAGATTTTATAGTATATAGGGGCTAGGAAGTAGTCGAAGTCTTGATGCCTACCAACGCCCATATATATCCGCACATTAATAAAGCTTTCTTACAAGAGATTTTTTAATAATATAGGGGCGAACGTGCAGTCGAAGTCTTTAGACGACTGGCTCAGTTGGTAACGTGGCGGTTAGCCCACGTGTTCCTTCAGAGGTCGCGGATTCGAATCGCGCCTGGATCATTGGCGTTTATATAAGCATATGTATTGTATGTATGTCTATAATAAAAGCCTCCAATGTACAAAATTTCTTAAATTTAGAAATATATAAAATTGAATATAGGCCGGGGTAAATATTTACATTCCGAGAAAAGAGGTATAGTAACCATGGTGGAACCAAGTAGTTCCATGCTGCATGCATGCAGCGGAACTGGGCCGGCATGACTGAGGAGGTAAGTCTCGCTTACATGAAACCACCATAAAAGCATGGCAATGCTCTGGCATTTCGCGCAGTTTGTGAGTAGCCTCCGGACCATTGGAGGGGAAGGAGGAAAGGAGGGTAACGCAACTGCATGGCAACAGTAATGCGGATGTCTATGAGCGTCCCCGGGAGCTCGGAGCGGGAACCTGACCCCATTGCACTGTCCCAAATCGGTGGAGCTGTCCTGTAGGGTGTGCGGGACAACCCCATCTATGGAGGTTGGCGTCGATCCCTTAGGGAGCTGACTACCAGTCACTTGATGATTGTTGTTCTGGGGAACCTCACCAAAGGAGGCACATATGGCACTCGCGGTTGTTTTTGTGGGTATTCGTTTCACCGCGTCATAAAAAAAGGGTTAGATGATCACGACCGGGGAGGTGTCTTGCGCTCACACGATACTGTTACATAGTTACTATGTGACATGAGCTAACCTTCCACTTTAGGGTGTAAAGCTGTTTCTAATTTAAAGGTACACAGGGGAAGCTCTCTTTCTCGTAGTTTTAATATTCATTATAATCTATATTTTAAAAAGCGTATCAAAATAACCCCATTCTTTTTCAAAGAATTGCACGAATGAAGGATTCTGAAGGACAGACTATAGTACAGTTGAAGATTATATTGAGGTGTGCAGTAAGTTAATATTTTAATATAATATGTATTAGATTTTATGATATAGCGGAATGCACACATTGCCTAAGCTCATGTTATACACGTGTTAATTTTGTTTTTATTCAAGTACCCACATAAAGCTTATTGTCAATTTTGTTCGCTTGCTTGAACGCGTCAATCTCAGCCATGCACTGGCCCGAAGTGAAAAAATCTTATTGCATTGTATAAACCATTTACCTACTAAATCCAAGGGGCTGTGTACCATTCCGCTGTGACTAATAGGACCGGAGATAGGCGGGTAAAACCACAGGTGAAGTACAAGGGTAATGTTACAATAATGTTATCGTTGAAATTTCATTTCAAGAACGTGTCATAATAGCGTACTTGAGTAATATAATTTGAATATACTGTGTACCTTAATTCCAATCATGTCACCCTAGTCCCTATCTTGATTACATTATTATGAAACCCTGGTAATTTATAAGAAAGCTTAATTAAACCGTGTTTCAATTGAAAAGTAAGAGTCTATTTCGAAGAAACTTTTTTCGAAAATCGTAGTTAAAGAGGTTGTGCCGTTCTGCATTGTAGCTAAATCAGGCCGGCCCGACCGGAGCAGATAACGCACATGATACCGTAAAGTTATATCTACGTCATCGTGTATCGAGCGGTTTGTGTTTAGCTGGTGGTCCATTGGAGGAGAAAAGGGACAGTGCTATACAACAATATTACGCATATTTTCGGGCGTAGGCAGACATCTAGTGGCTTCGGCTGCTCGTTTATCGCACTAAAGTATAAAAAAATTTAAAAAGAAGGTGTCAATTATGCTCTTCTGCGGTGGGTGAGAGTACAGTAAGTAGAACTGAACTCCGACACGAAGAACGAGAAAGACAGTTCTGCGCTCAACCTCTTCCTCAGCCCATTTAAATTGCAGAACTACTCAATATTTACTCAGATCTAGAATGAAGATTTATAAGATTGATCAAGTGCTAATATATATATAATAACAATGATAACGTATTTTTGGATACGTTTTCCCGAGAAGAGCTGGACACCCGAGATAAGTTTTGATGTACACGTAAATATCTTCGGAATGGAAAAAAAGGCGACAGCGCGATTCAGGAATCGTTTAACGGCCGTTTTCTATATTTTATCTATTTATTTATCTGGAGAATTTTTTTTTAACATAGTTCAAGCCAAATCCGAAATACAGAAAACGGCTGCGAACTATTCACTCTTTTATTGTTGGTATTTTTTTATTTTGTATGAAAAATATTAAAAATATCTGATGATATTATTTCTTCCCTATATTCTACTTTGTATAAGTATAATTTTAAGTACATTTTTAAATACTACCTTCAGTCATTAAATTAAAAAATAAACACAAGCCAATAACGACAGTATCAATAATGAAATGAGACAGATTAAACTATTTCTAATCTTGACAGTCATAACAGTATACTTAAACAGTATTATTTTTATTCTTAAAACAGGATACTAAAATGTAATTCCGTATAGAACGATTGCAGCCGTCTTTTAATTTTCTCACCATCATAAGCATCATCAGCCTTTATCGTGCAATTGACGGGCATAGGTCTCTCTGGATGAACGCCAAGGCGGCGTTACTCCTTATTGAGTTAAAGTCAACTTATACACGGAGACCTAATTTAAATCGGATAAGCATAGATATCGAAAATACATTTAACACTTTGAAGTTTAAAAGATTTGATTTGTGATTGATTGATTTTATGAAATTGATTGAAGGGTTTACTAGTACCATCTATTGGATGTATCAGGTATTTGATGGTTCATTTATTTTTTTTATACTCACCAGGTGTAGTTTGGTGTTAGAAAAATATATGTAAAATCAAACCAATAAAGAAAATGTAGACCATGTATATGCACAGCTTTTATTTACATATATTTTAGCAATATCACAATAGCAAAAACTAAGAGCTCGCGAGATTTTTGAGATTATTTTTGTTATATAACACATCTGGACACTGTTTTAATTACTAAATTTAAGTAAATTTCCAAGCAAAAATTTAAAGCAATTTATTTTATTTTAAACCTTTAGTACAGCTTCTTTTCATTGATATGTCTGTAGATGGATTTAATTCTTTTTTTCGTAAGGATAATGTCGACGTTCCTGTTTCGATTGCCAAACCAGTTCGTCGGGTTAGTGGAGACTTACTTAGTTGTCTTATAGTTGTAATCAATTTAAAAATATTTTTGTTTAAATTATATCTAAAAATAGAAATAAATAATAAACAAAAACTCTGGAAAGATTATAGAAAAAAATTGGGGACAAATTGTCTACTTTTGTACTTGAGACCTAATACTGATTGGCGGCGCTTGTCCAGTCTCAACAGTTCGACTGACTACGCAGACTTTTGTGTCTTCAGGTTTAGGGAGTCGATAGGGGGACTGACCCCCTCTTTTCCCACTGATAGGAATAGATGTACCGGTTTGATTGTGGGCGTACCCTATGGTAATTATTTTTGGGACCGAAAAGGGGAAGCGATCCCCCTCCCCACTCTAGTAGGACGGCGCGCGCTCCCGATGCCGTTTAAGTTGCGATGTCGTGAGCTTATCTGAGGAGGCCGGCCTCCTCATCCCCCCCCCCTCTGACGGAAGGGGTTAATTTGCGCTACAAATCGGCAAAAAGCCGTATTCTTAATTTATTTATTATTAGAGCTCTCTAAAGTCGCGTTATTTTATTACTATCAATCTAAGCTCTCGACTTACGGATTCGAACCCGGGCTCGTTTCCGTGTGTGAGTTTGACTTTCTGTCAGTCATACGTTATAACTGTGTCACTATATGTAAGATTTCATCACTCTTCAGGTTTAGGGAGACGATAGGGGGACAGACCCCCCCTCTTTTCCCGCAGATAAGAAGAGATGAACGGGGTTGATTATGGGCGTACCCTATATTGATTATTTTTGGGATCGAAAGGGGGGAAGCGGTCCCCCTCCCCACTCTAGTGGAACGG